>SMGT01005564.1:1111-11360 GCA_004794575.1 Lanistes nyassanus
CCCCCCCCCCCCACAACACCAAACAAGCCAAGCCTCACCCTGTCGCTGTACTCACCCACCACCTTCCTGTAAGCAGAATCCTCCTTTCCAACCAGCACCTACTGTCCAATTCTGAACCACATCTCTACAGTCTACCCCCAATTCTGGCATCCCGACAGGACAAAAGCCTACATGACCTTCTTGTTCATCCCAAACTCAGTACACACACCCCCTCCTCTCCACCCCCTAGCATGCCCCATGCAATGTTGTCCGCTGTCACACATGCCCATACCTCAACACCACCACACAGCTCCACACGCCAAAACCCATCTTCAACATCGTCACTTCACCTGCACCAGCAAAAACATGATTTACGCCATCTCATACACCACCTGCCCTACTCTGCTGTACATCGGCGAGACGGAGCGCACTCTCAATAATCCTTTCAGGGAACACCTCGCCGACACAAGACACAAGAGAAACTCAGTTGTAAGACACTTCAACATTGCACCACACACTCCGGACAACTTGAAAATCTGTGCTTTATGGCGAAACTCTGGAGACTCTAAAGACCGCAAGAACATGGAGTCCCATTTCATCTCCCTCTTCGCCACTATGGCCCCCTCCCTTGTCACATGTCACCCCTAGGTTAGCCTGTTCCCCCTTCCCTCTCTTGACACCTGGTAGGTGGACCCTATGTCATTAGTCAGGGTAGCTGCTCTGCTCCAGCTAGACTGGCCAGAACTGGTTTAAAGTTTAAAGTGGCTCCCATGAACGCTGGGTGCGAGGGTGCATACTACTTAAGCTGGGGAAAGCATGAGTGAGCGACATAGGATATAGGAGAGATATACAGGAGATAATAGGTAGGACCAAAAGAAGCGGACACGTGTAGACCCACGGACCTCTGCCCCTCGCCATCTTAGCCAGGACGTCGGAAGAGCAGCTCCAGTTCTCACGCTAAATACACTGGAAGTATTTCGCCGACAAGTCTACGAAATAGACGAGTAAGTAACCGCTGGTTGTGCCTTCTAAATTAGGACTGCTCTGCCATAAATAACTGTCTTAGAGTCTGGGACTCGGGTTGATTAAGAAAGGTGGTTTTATGCTGCCGGAGACAGGAGACGTCATAGGCTAGTGGCCGGGCGAACGCCAAGAGGAGCAAGAGTGAAGTGTTGGGTCGTTGAATAGCTTCAGAGTTGTGTATCGCGGTAAAGCAGTTGTTTAGTAGTGACAAGAGTAGGTGCTCTGTTGTCGGTCACTTACTGTATCAGTGTATAGAGCGGGATCATAGGCCATGTTCCAGTTTGATTTCCCCTCTTGCTTTAGTTTGGTTATCCTGTTCGTCTGATTCCTCATGGTATGATGTAATCAGGCAGCGTCTTACCCTAGACACGAGCAAGGTGATTCTCTGTAAATAATCTGTAGATATATTTGATGTTGTCGAGCCAGTTAGTAGTTGAAATATATGTTGAATAACGGTTCGCTGCAGTTGTGTCTTTTACGAGGGTGGGGGCTCTTGAGCAAGAAGTGTTTTGCCTGTGTGAGACTGAGCGAGCGTGTCAGAGTATGAGAATCTTTTCCCTCGGTAGATTTCTCTAGTTATTCACATCATTTCATGGGGTCGTCACCCTTTGGTGTAGAAACCATTGACCTGAGGCAGTAAAGGTTTTGGTGACGATCGCTCCTAATTAATTTTATATTTACAAGATCACCATAAAAGGTTGTTCTGTAATTCTGGAGAAGTCGAGTCCATTAAGTTAAAGTACATCCCTTTCACGAGTCCCGATAGCACACACCTTTCTATTGGCTGTAGTAGTCCTCGCCACTGATCGGCTTAACACACTCTGCTTCCTAGACTCTGTCTCTCTTTCCCACATTCTCTTCCTGGACATCGACTGTGCAGCTATATTATCTTTATTTGTTATTTTCTTATCAAATCGATTTTTTTTTATCAAATTGCTCCTTTTTTTCTCACCTGTGAAGGTGCTCGATTCTCAGGTTCCTGCATGTGAAATCCAGCCTTCCAACCAAGAGGATGACAGCCAACATACAGGTCTCCAGTTACTGTATCCACGGCAACATTGTCTGGTATTGTGTGTAGAGGGTAACCCTGGGTACACAAGATTAAAGGTCTGTGGAAACAACAAACTGGGCCAAGCTATAGACATGCATTATAGCTAGCATGGGACAAAAAGTCAAAGTTTTGGGTAATTGCTCCTTCATCCATGTATACTAACTGATGACATAAATGTAGCTACCCAGTACATAGCATACATTTATATTATCAAAGTATATATACATGCCCCAATATACAATATTAGAGGTTAATACATATACATGATTATGGGTTTTTATATACATATAAACAATGTACAAGCGGTTAAACATAAGTGATTGTAATAAGATATGGAATGTAAATAGGACAGCTGCCACCTGGCAATACGAAATAACATAGATAATCGGGAGTTAAAACAAGACATAATCATGTGTGCTTCCCCCTCTCATATGCAGACATGTGCACACACACATTCTCTCTCACACGTGCATGCAGAAACAATTCGACACACACACACAGGCACATTTTCCTGCATGAACACTTTATGTTTTGTTTCACCCAAAAGAATGATACACGTATAAGAAACATAACCAGAACTGAGCTATACACACACACTGAGTGCTACACACATACTGAACGCTAAACACATACTGAGGGTTCCACATACCTGGATAAGTTCTAGGGAGTTGTCTTCTCTTCTCTTAAAAACACGGATCTCCTGCCCATAACACAGGGCAACATAAATGTACCTACAGCGGACAACACAAAACATTTCAATCCCTTAGCAACAGGATAAGCTCACACCAGCAACAAGATTAGCTCACACCAGCAACAGGATTACGCCATATCAGCAATAGGATTAGCCCATATCGGCAACAGGACTGACAAAAGGGGAGATCAGCTCAATGACCAAAATGAACCAATACATTGTACCACTGTAAGAGGTGACCCATATTGGCAGTTATTGCTCTTGTAATGGCCCAGATCTCATGACTTGCTATGTCCAATAACTACATAACATGTTACATTGTAAGACACAACCCATATTGGCACTTATTGCTCTCGTAATGGCCCAAATCTCGTGACTTGTTACATCCCATAACAAGGTGACCAACAAGGACATTCACGCAGTAATTTCTGGAAAGTTTGGTGATTACTTGTTACAGCTTAGTGCTGTTAGCCTGCAGCATGAAGCTGACTTTCAAATACAACAGAAAAATTAATTAAAAAATTAATCACAGCTCAGACACTCACAATCTGTCTTGTGCAGTCAGACCTCCACTAACTATCTGCCTGGGGTCTCTTGCAGATTACATTTAAACAGGGAACGGGATGTCCAAGCTGACATTTCCAAAAGGGAACTTCTAAACTTTGCCGAGTCAGCATGACCATGTTTATGCAGTCCCAAAAAGAACCATACATATTGCAGATTACTTTATATTTATGATATTTAGCATTTATTTTGTGTAATAAAACTGCACCTGCACCAAACCAACCCTTAAATGTCTCTCTGGTGCCACTTGACCGCAGCGCAAACAAAACAACAACAACAAAAAAGTGCTTCACAGACTGTAGGCTACTAATCAGTAAAGGTTAGGTTTTTTTAATTCTTTCATCCACAAAATTCTAAAGTTGAAGGTAAGTGACATTGGTTCCTGCTTGTTGTTTAAAAAGGAAATGGACAAAACTGGTGCTAACCCATTACTAAGTTGTTGCATAACCTTGCTCAAATCTCCCCCCCACCCCCCCCACCCCCAGCTGTCTGCTTACTTATGGTCATTTGACATGGCGATTCCATTTGGGCCTTGCATGTCGCCAGCAACAACACGATAAATGTCTCCATCAAAATACACAACTTTCGTCAAAGTCAGCTGTAATACAATTTCCATGATATCTCCAGGATGGCCAGAAAAGTACTGGTAGTTGGTAAAATAAAAGCTGTTTTCTCCAGTGGCTTGGACATCATTAACACTGAAACACATTATAATTAAATAATAAATGGACCGTTTCTTTAAAGTCCCTGTACCTGGCTGATTTCCAGTGATTGGGTGAATAAGCACATTTGTTCAACTGCAAAACAAACAAACAAACAACAACAAAACAACAACAACAACAAAACCAAAACCAAACCCCATATCCCCATAGTTTTATATTCACAGGCACAGGTCTAGGCAAATTCTCAGTAATGGGTGCAGGTCTGTGGAAATATTGGAAGGCAGTTGGTTGGTTTTGGGTTGGTTAACATCCCATGGCTAACAAGGTGCACAACAGGACAGTGTTGTTTGAGAGAAGGTGGTCTCTGGTCTCTACAGGTGGGCAGGCAATGGTACAAACCCAGCAATAGGGTTTGGTGTTTGCTCAAACAAGACATGCAAAATGGCCAATGGATATAATTGGAGTTTGTATGGTTTTAGGTGAAATGGAAAAATGTGTAACAGTAATCACAAAAGCAGAAATTTATTCACAAATCATTTAAAATAACATTTTAGAAGAATACTATTATTCCTACCTAAATGATTCCTCACTTTTTCCTGCCACTTGAATCTATTTTAGTATACGCAGTTATAGCTCTTCCAGTAAAACTGTCCATCTTTCAATGAAGTCAGACATTTTTATGTAACTTTCTCTCCGCAAAATCATCTGTATGTAACCTTATCACAGCTGCCGAGGGGTAATTAAATTTTCCCAATCAGTACTCATCATTTTATCACATGACCTGACTATAACATAGTAGTGAAGTTCCTCGCTGGACACACAAAGACTTCCAAGCCAGACATATTTCGATGAGTTCCAATGAGAATCGACCAGACCAACCTGTTAATCGCCTTCCAGTTGCCTCTGACAAACAGGGTAACTATTCTGATGAATGTTTTTCCAGGAGGGGAATTCTTTGTGGCAAATCACTGGATCTGTTCTTTTGTGCATACCAAGCTGGGTGCATGCCATTCTGACGGCTCACAGAGGTGGTGCCTCCATCAGCATGACTAGCGACCTTGACAGCAGCTGTATCTTTCGAGAGTGTTCTTGGCTCAGTGTTATCTGGTGCTGATTTCTGGTGTTGATCCCGATCCCTCTCCCTCAATGTGTTTCCAGGAATCCCAACCTGTTTTGCTGTTTGGTGTTTGCTCATAGATTCCTCATCTACTAACGGGAGTAAATACACTCCGTAAGGTGTGTTCAACTACCCAGTCCAGCGCAAGCTAAGGGACTGTACAAGAGAACTTTTTGGCAAGAGAAGAAGTGCCCCCATTGAAAAGCATCAATCAGTCCCGAAGAACAGTATCTATGCGTAGAACTCTGCCCTGGGAACTTGAGAAATGAACGATGTCTAGTGTAAAATAACAGAGAAGAATTGCCGTTTCACGTTTCATATTATCCACCCTTGGAAAGTCATATTATTTGGTGACAGCAGATAGACTGTGGATTTGTCCTGCTGACTGATCTGTATTATATAAAGGTTGATAGTGTGATAAGGTTTAACTGAATCTATTTTTGTGCCTGATGAATCAATGATGTATGTGATCTTGTTAAATGCTTCTTGCTATTACTTGTCTAGATCTATGTCCCTATCTAGCCCAGACTGGTCTGGGACCTCCTACATTGAGGCACTAATTATATACGTTTGGCTCAATGGTTATTAATGTGCTCGACAAGTTGAATTGTTGAATTTTGGAGGTTGAGTGAGAGCTGTACGACACTGGAGGTCTCTGGCGGTTTGTTTTTTTTAACAGTGTGACCCACAATGCGGACAACACCATGCATAATTCGTAACACACGTACATTCTATCCTTCACACATCCCCCTGGCGACACGGCTTTTGTTTCATGATTAGTTTCGCTCTGCCATGTTCCACTCTTGGTTCAGACGAATGCATCTTGCCCCCAAACTCATGCATTCTGTCCACTACATGTACTTACTTTCCAGCTGGGGAACTGGTGGAAAAATAATGACTTCTGTTGTATACTATTATACTACAATCTATTCCTTTAGATCAGCCTGAGTTTTTGGGGGGAGGGGGGGATAAATGTGCAGGCAATGTTTTTTGCGACAATGTACGATGAAAGAATTCAGCTATACCTAGTCTCATAGGCTTTTGACATTGGTTAGCCATGCTTACAGTCTCATAGCTTCTAGAATTGGTCAGCAATACTTACAGTGTCATAGTCTCTTGAGACTGGTATGTCCCACTGTGAATCAGTTCTTGCTTGTCTGGGTCATACTCAAATCTCTCAATGCTGTCTGCTATTGGCTCCTTCCTTGGGTGGTTAACGACAAACACTTTGTGATGTCCTGAAGTTAAAACAAAAATTGTTGTTTCATGGCTGACAAATAGGAGCAAAAATTTCATCCTGATATCTAGCCTAGTTTTTTTTATCGCATGAAGAAGTTCACTGGTTTCATGTGAATGCTGTAAGTGTAGGTGCATTGTCAGAATTTTGATATTTAAAAATGATCAAATACAGACAAAGATGTTCCAATGCTAGCTGACAGCCTCTGTGTGAGAAATATAAAGTCATTCAACTAGTAGTAACGGGCATGTGGGATTCTGCTGTATCGCTGTTTGGGAGTATTGGGGGTCATGTGAAGTATAGCACATATGGCTACCAAGAACACTATTATGCTCTATTGCTTTTCTGTGTTTAGCATCAGTGGCTGAAACTGTCACCAGCAGTAGCTCTAAAGTACACGTATATGTTTGAATATCTTTTTTGTATTTCATTCCAACATGCTCATATGGGTGATCTATTCTGCAGAGCATGGCAACTCCAGTGCAGTATAAAAGTATGCATCTGTCCCTAGTCAACAGTCACTCTCTTGGATATATCTCATCATCCAGGTTTAGCCTTTGGTGAGCTTTGGCAACACCACCTGACAACATTACCTCACCTCACTGAACACTGCCCCTCAGCGCTGCCAAAGTTTCTCAGCCTACATAAAACCTTCCATAAATCAGACAGAATAAATGGGCCTTAAAACCACCTGTATGCATGTTTTGTTAGAATGATCCATGTACTCTCATGCAGCACTGCCCATGGTGTTTTCAATTTTAGAACTATCTGAACTGAAAACTTAGCACTGTGTGATGCATGGGTACCTGATATTTTGTCCTCCCAAACACTAATACCATGGGGATAAAAGTCATCTTGGTCAAAGTTATCCTTTGAAACAATCTTCAGTTCTTGTACACCATCATCACTTTTGTTGAAGTCAAACAAGTAGATGCGTCCTTTCACCTTGTTCTTTTCAAAATGTCTGTCTATGCCTGATGGCATATTTTGACTGCGGAAACCCTGCAAACAACACTTCACCATTAACTACCGCTCAGCAAATCATTCAAGAAAGAAAAAGATCTTTTTATTTCTGTCACATACATAGCAATCTGGCCAAGGCAGTCTCTCTCGAAGTATTATTTAGGAAAAAAGTACTACTCTTTGCCAGAAATAAATCTGTTTGGTGGATTTTATTATTATGGACTCAGCCATTAATCAAAACTGGAGACAAATATTGTTGACTTTGTTCTGGTGTTGAGAAATGACACCCACAGCATATGTGAGTGCACACAAGTGATAACCTGGTCCACACAGCCTTGTGTGCAAACGACACACTACAAGAGTTATGTTTAAAGTTAACATTCTGAAAACATCTGTTTACATTGAATGGTAAAGGAATTCAACTCTTTTCATTAAAGTAACCCTACTGCTGACTGATATTCATCCATTTGAAGCAGTCTTCTTTTCAAACATCTTACCGAAGTGATAAATGTCAGCCCATTGGGCAAGGTGTGGAAATTCTCTGATCCTGGTTCTGCAAATTGTACATAACCATTCTGCATATGGTACACTGAGTTATTGTAAATGTGTGTATAAAGTATACTTATACAAGCTGCACAAAAGGATTATCAGTACAGTACCATCTGTCTAAAAAGCTTAAAGCTGTTTATTTCAATAATTTAGCCTTTATTGGGCACAGCTTGTTATAGTTGTAGTTAGCAACAAATACTATGCTATAATGACAGGTTGTAATTCCATATAATCTGGACTTTTCACTTCATTTTTTGACAATACATCTGAAGATGTTTAGAACTGCAGTACAGAAAACTGACTCAAACACATGGACATATTCATGTATTGATGCACATGAAACTGAAACAAATTTGTTAAAATCAGTGTATTAATAAATGAAGGTGGGAACGAAGGAAGGAATAAATGAATGAATGTTTATTTCTTATGCCCTTACAATTTCCTCACTGGATGGCATTCTGACAGAGCATTTTTCATGCACATCCACACCCACAAAATTCACACACAAGATCCAGTTGCAGTCCAAATGTTCACACAAAGATGACCACATATGCAAACCTTGGCACAGAGAGAAGGAGAGAGAAATAGCTAACATTAACCACTTACGAATGCCCTCTACTCTATTGCAATGGCCTGGATAGTGTGGATAATAGTGGGATAACACACCAAAAGCCATGCTAAAAAGAAAAAAAGAAAAAAAATGAAAATCATCCTTGGTTTGTTGTAGTTTCCATCTAAAAAATGATTTCAGAAGGAAAGACAGGAGGAAGCGATCGCCACCAAGAAGCACCACTTTCCATTTTTTACAAATTTTATAGTGTTCTGTCTTGTATTCGATCAAACACCTACAGCTGATGGGGCTCTCAACTCCAATCTCTCCCTTGCAACGTAAATATACAGCTGTTTAATGCATGTACAAATAATCTGCAAGTACACAGCTGCCCAGCGCTGTATACTAACAATCTGTAAGTATACAACTACAGTATACTAACAATCTGTAAGTATACAACTACAGTATACTAACAATCTGTAAGTATACAACTACAGTATACTAACAATCTGCAAGTATACAACTGCTGTATGTTAACAATATACAAATATACAGCTGCATTATACTAATGATCTGTAAGCATACAGCTGCTTTACACTAATAATTTGCAAATATACAACTGTTATATTAACAATCTGCTTGAATGCAGTTGTTTTATAAAAAACAAGTACATAGCTGGTTTATACTAATAACCCACAAGCATCGTTGAGTTAAAATTTTGAAAGGAAATCATTTTGATGGGTTTTAGGTCTTGAAGTGCAACCTTTCTCATAACTGGAAAATAATCATTCCATCCCTGAAGTCGAACAAAGTGTAACAGTGACTGTAATTGTAACCTTTTTTTACTTCACAAATATTTACGGAATTTTTTTTTACTAGACCTGGGACCCATCAAATTTCAGATGTTCTTTCCAAAATTGAACTCCACCTAATGTTCAAGATGACAGCTAAAGCTGTTTATCTGCATACTCACATAAACTGTGCAATGCGTACAATAAGGACAGCAGCAACACTGGCTACCACGATTGCCACATAAGTTCCTTTGCCCCACATTCTGACGAGACTTCAAGCTGTGGCATGTAGAATACAGACAATTCAACTTGCATACTTATAATCAGGGCTCCTGATGATGCATGCTAGGCGTGTCATTTACACACAAAAATCAATAATTGAAAAGTGATGTGTTGAAATTCAGATAAAGGGTCATTGTGACACATTCATTTTGAAAACTTGGGAAGGCCTGCTTATAATTCAGGCATAATCTTGTGAACTCTTCACTCAAGACACCAGTAGATTATTGTAAGCTTGGAAACGAATGATGTCATCAATGTAAGCTGTTCAAAGAAAGAAAGAAAAAGAAAGAAAGAAATGCACATTTTAAAGCTTAACTCAATGCTACCGTAGCGTTCGTAGCTCGAGCTGTCCCATGAATGTGGCATTTTTAGCCTTTTTTCAAAAATTCATTAAAAAATCCCCCCAAACAACACAAAACTTATTTAAACATGATATAAAACTACAATAAATAAAGAAAACTCATTTCTTACTGTGTTTCTTTGACCTTGTTCCATAATTTGTAAAATCCTTTGATGGGAACACAACTGAAGTTGAAGAAATCAAAAAGTCCTCGCCATTTCTTACACACAGTCTGTTAGATACTCTTTACTACACGTGCTCGCACGTTTTTCTCTTCGTAATCACTTTCTTGGGTCTTTCAGGCACAAATTTTCCTCTTTAGCATGTAATTTGAATAGTAAATCTAGCATTTCTCAAGTGACAGACCACACGTGGATACTCGCTTCAAATTATTGCCAAAAACCGTTCTCATTGTCAGTTTAAACACAGTATAAGGGAAGCAACTCGTGA
>SMGT01005564.1:30326-46645 GCA_004794575.1 Lanistes nyassanus
GCGTCAGTACACGCGCACACGCCACGAAAGTTGCAGCGATAATTTCAACAAGGGCGCACAATGCCCAAATGTTCTTAGAAGTTACTTCCCCTGAACACCATACAAAACCAACATGCCCTCGCATTTCTAGTACAGACCGTGTCTGGCAACCTATTTCCGCCACGGTCAACCCTGGAGCTCGACATTTTACCTTTATTACTCACTAACAGAGGATTTTCAAGGAGTTTTCAAGGAATATTTTCATTTTCTCATATTTCAAGGAGTTTCAAGGGCCTTGAAGGGGGACCCCAAAATTCAAGGGTTTTCAAGGAGATTCAAGGAGCGTACGGACCCTGTCACCATCACTACCATGTCCAGTTCAGGTGCTGATGGGCCCACTGCATTCTCTGCTGCCGATGTTGTGCAGTCAGCGTTGACCGCCGTGCAGGACGGCGGCAGTACATCTGTCGCTCAGACAACTGGCGACGCGTAGTCTGCTGGCTGATGGCAGCTCCATGGCTCCCGTCTCTGCAGCGTCTCTGCAGCTGGGAGGAACGGTTGGCGCAGGTGGGCGTGGAAGATTTGGCTGTCCTGTCGTGCAGTCGTGACACGTCGTCCACTTCCAACTCCATCTTGTCATGAAAGTGAGCCCACAAACTACAGATTGTGGAAACTGCCACACCCAGTGCATGTGCAACGACGCTTGGGCAGTTTCCAGCCTGCAGTCGTCCGATGGCTCTTTCCCGATCTGCAGGGTTTAGTCTTGGCATTCTTCTGTTTTTAACAAGGGGTCTGTCTAGGAGCGTACGAGCATCGGTTTTTATTGCTAGTGGGTGGTGCCCTCTGTTCACAAAGAAAGTTCTAGTCTTGCTGCTTTTGTTCACGCTGCATGAGCGAAAGCCACTGTCCATCTTTAGCGCGCCAGAAAGGACACATTTTTTGCACCAGGCACGTCATTATCAAGGGCTACACTCAACAGATCATGTGACCTCAAGTCAACCGAATTTTTGTTATTGTTGTACCCAAATGCACAAAATTTGACTACTCCTTCCCCATGTGTAAATTTGCGTTTCTTTTGGTTTTGACTTGACCATATAATTATCAATATGCACACAATGCATGATCTGACTAATGCATCTTGTTCCCCACCCACTCTGCTTACCTTTAAATCATCCATGATATGCAGCAATGTAGCAGTCTTGCCTGTGCCGGGAGCCCCCGAAATGTACATGCTGCCACCTGTCTTACGCTGCATATGACTGGTGAGAAAGTCTCTGATCGCGCAGACTTCTCGCTCCCTCCCCACCAGACGGTCTGGCCTGGCCGTGTGCAGGACTTGCTTAGCCGCTTCATAGCCACGACCTGCACGACCTGCGATGCACACCCCCGTGTCTTTCGAGATCATTGAAAACAAAACATACCTCGCTATATAAGAAAACAGGTGACTGCCGCTTGGAGGAAAAACCTTTCTTAAGTTTAAAACAAGGGAACTGGACCAAGCTAAGACATGACAAAGACGAAGACAATCTACATGTTTCGGGGCAGTACCCCTTCATCAGGACGACACAAAAACGACAAAAAAACGAAAACAGAAGAAAAGACTTAGCTTCAGTAGATGTGGCGCATGGGCCGGACAGCAGGAAAATGACGAAGGGACAGTGAGTAAGAAGGGTTAAAAAGAGGGGCAGCCAATCGCCAGGTGGGTAGGAAAGGGTAGGGGTGGAGAGGGGGCGGGGTGGAGAGAGTCAGTGTGGGAGAGGAGGAGGTGAGAGAAAAGAAGTAAGAGAGAAAGAGAGAGGAGGGGTAAAGAGGAAAAAGAGGAAGGTGGAGGGTCAGTGTTTTAGGTTGAGTCCAGTGGGTGCCATGGTACCAAAATGGGTAATGAAGTAGGATTCCATATTCTTACGGTCAATGGAATCGCCCTTCATTTTCCAGATACCACAGACCCTCGTGTTGTCGGCTGTGTGTGGGGGTGTGCTGAAATGACGCGCAACTGGCGTGTTTCTGGGGTGTTTAGTGTCGGCTAGATGTTCTGTGAAGCCGGTGTTGAGTGTGCGTTCTGTCTCCCCAACGTAGAATAAAGTGGGACAGAGGGAGCATGTGATGGCGTAGACGATGTTGCTGTTGGTGCAGGTGAAGTGGCGTTTGATGACCAAGGTGGTGTTGGGTGTGTGGAGTTTTGTGTTGGTGTTCAGGTATGGGCAAGTGTGACAACGGGGGACATTGCATGGGGTGGAGCCGCAGGATGGGGGGAGGGTGGTGGTGGCTTTGAGTTTAGAATGTACTAGAAGATCTCGCAGGTTCTTATCCCTGCGAGATGCTAGGAGGGGGTTTTGTTTGAAGAGGTGGGGTTCAGATTTAGACAGTATGTGCCAGTTAGAGAGGAGGATCCTACATACTGGAAGGTTGTGAGGGTGGTGCATCAAGACGGCGCTCGGCCGAGGTTCTGTGTGTCTGGAGTGGTGGGAGGTTGGAGTGTGAGTGCACGTGGTGTAGCGGCAGCTTTCTGTTTAGTAGAGTGTAGAAGGTTGGGAGGATAGTTGCGGGCAAAGTAAATTTGAAAAAGGAGACTTTGGACAACTGCACTATGACCATACTTGCAAGAAGCATCAAACTAAACCTTATCTTTAGTTCAGCCATTCATATAACTGCTAGCCAGTTGTATGCACATTTACTGAGTCAGCACAGGGAGTAATTTAGGATCCCCCCCAACCAAGAAAAGGGGGGGGGGTATCCTTCAGATTTCAATAAGATCCAGTTAAACTAGAAGCCTCTTTAGTCTTCACCACTTGTGTCATTTTTATTTCCATTTTGCTATTAGTGTAGGTAGCCAGCACCCCTGATCAGAAGTATGAACAAGAACCTAACCTGGGCTGGTGATGACGTGAGCTACCAGATGGCGGCTTGAACAAGGGATAATAGACTTTAATTAGGGCCGGAGAGTCAAAGATGGGTCACACCTGGAATCTATGGTGCAATCTCCTTGACCCACCAGACCCCAAAACGTGACAATGCATGTACACGATACAAGTATACACATGCATGCAAAAAATACAATTATATGCATGCATGTACAAAATACAAGTATACACATGCATGTACAAAATACAACTATACACAGGCATGTACAAAATTAAACGCTTGTACAAAATACTGTATACACATGCATGTATAAAACATTGTATATACATGTATGTAAAAAATACAAGTACACACATGCATGTACAAAATATTGTATATACATGCATGTACAAGTCTACAGTAACAAGTGCAGACATGGCTATTGGAGTGCACGTTTCCCTATTAAGACCAGCCCCCAGTTACGACCTTTTAGTGCAGTTTGGGAGGGTCAAAATAGGGAAAGTCTACTGTACTGCAGTTGCACTTTGCCCACCTTCAGGGTTTCCAGACTTAGCACGGTGCAGGGCAGGGCACTTTGGACTGTTCGCCAAGCAGTTCTCATTTTCCTTTGAAGACAACTTTTTTGGACTTCGCAAACTCCTTACATGAGGAGATTTGACAGGCGTGAGCACAGACAACTGGTCCCGTGGCTTGACAGGAGTGGAGGAAGGAACCAGGATGCTGTGTGCTTCATGACAAAAATAATTCCAAACATTACCCATTTTATACAGTATCTTCAGGAATTCTATGCGTCTACTCCATGAAACTTCTATATCACACACTTAATAAATCGTAAAGTTACAAATTATGCACTTCTGCTACTCACAAGTGTGTTTCTTACAGGTACTTCAACTTGACGACTCTAGTGAGGGAACTAATTGCAGTGGACCGTGTACTGTTGTCACTGATGTCTAACCAGTTCCAAGTGCATTGTTTTCAAAATGCCATAAATTTCTGTTGTAAGCACGACTGAGTGGCTCACCAACGTGACAAGAATTAAAAATTAAGGCGAGCTGCAAACTTTAAACGTAAATTAGTTACAAGTACATCGTTGCATAAGTGGTGTTAAATTGCAGTTGCACATGTAACATGAGTTGACCCAGAATACGACTGATGACAATAAAAGCATAGACAATAACGGGAACTAGAATATAAAAGAAAAACAAGTGACTGCTGCTTGGAGGATAAGCCCAAATTAAATGTAAAACAAGGGAACTGTACCAAGCTAGAAAGGGACAAAGACGAAGACAATCTATGTTTCGAGGCACTACCCCTTCATCAGGACGACACTAAAACGACGAAAAAACGAAAAGCGGCTATGCAGCACACGCGCCACATCTACTGCAGATAAGTCTTTTTCTTTTTCGTCGTTTTTGTGTCATCCTGATGAAGGGGTAGTGTCCCTTTCTAGCTTGGTACAGTTCCCTTATTTCACATTTAAAGGGAACTAGGCCAAAATAGTAAAAGAGGAGCAGACAAAATCAGCTTTTCACATGGTGGCCTCTGTGGGACTTAACCTAGAAAGTTAACATCAGCTCCACCCCCTGCTGTTCTATAACACTACACCCCCACTCCATTTATGTTGTTCCACCTTTTCACTACTTTCCTATGCTTAGTTATGTATATCCAAACTAATCCCAACATATGCTGGTGGTTCACTCTATTTTATGTTTGTTTTACCTCTATTCTTACTTCATCCGTACCTTTTGTTGTCCCCCCCCTCCTCCTGGTTACCTTCCCAGTGTCCTTTCCACTTGGTGAGACTATGTGCAAATACATCTATATGTGCAAATACATCTATATGTACAAATACATCTATATGTGCAAATAAATCTATATGTGCAAATAAATCTTTATGTTCAAATAAATCTATATGTACAAATAAGTATAAGGTTCTGCTTGTTTATCTTTGTGTATTTTGTGTCCTGATGAAGGGCAACACCCTAAAACGTCAATTTTGTCTGCATCCTTGACCTTGTCTCCTTCACTGCCACATGTTCAACTTTCATGTAAGAACTAAATAACACCAAACAAAAGGAAATTTTTACTGGAACCTGGCAAAATAAAATACTTTGTGAAAAGAGCACTTGTCACATGAATGTAACGTGTTGTCTAGAAGCATGCACACCATTTCAAGAGAAAACACAGTAAAGTCAAAATTCCACAGTTCCAGATCAGCTTCTCTGATCAAGCTGTCAGTTTCTGACAGGAAAGGACAATGGGAACCAAAATGACTCCCCATGCTAACATTGTGGTCGGCTCCATTCTTGTCAGGTTCTTCAATTGATGAAAACTGATCACTTCCATTAGTGTTGGTTAGTGCCCGGCCCCATTCGTTCCAGGGTCCTCAGGACACAGATTTTCAGACATCAAAGAGCCAGCAGAATAACGAAGTGACCAGCAGTGACTTACCCGAAGAATATATCATCTCTTTGCTGGCCTGCGAGGAACGCTGTGGCAGCTGTTGGCACATCTCTGGTGAGTTTGGAGGTTTACAGGGTGACTTGGGAGGAGTGGGAGGAGATGGGGCTAAATCAGTCTTTCTTTTGGTCGGGCTTTTTAAGACTAGGAGGCTGGTTCTGCTCTGTGGCTGATCATTGCACCCATTAGTCGTGCGAGCCACTCGTCTGACAGACTGCGTATCTGAAGACATGAATTTCATGACAAAAGTAAGTAGAGTAAAAGTAAACTCCCATGTGACGCCAGCGGAGTTAATTAGAAGATAGATTTTGCATTTTGGTGGGAAATATTATAGTGTGTTAGCATAAACATTAAATGGGCTGTCCAATCACAAAATGACTCACTAAATGTATTAAAATTGGTGCATGTTTCACTCAAAAACTCCCTTTAAACTTTGGGGTTTTGTGGGAAGCTTTAAATGGAGAGAAGGATGAATGAACATCATTATTGTACCTCCTCTATGGATTCTTACTTACTGGACAAATTGCTGCCTGCTTCCTCAGTACATACAGAACTAGTAGACACAGCACCTTGCCTTCTGGTGTAAGCCTTCTGCAAATCTGTACACACTCCAAAGATTAAATGTACAATAAAGTAAAATAATTCTTTTAAAAAAATGAGAAAGATTTCTACCATTAATGAGAATGGCTTTTCCTGTCTGTAATCTGCTCATTTGATAATGTCACCAGACAACAGTTACAGGATAATGCACCTCCAAAGGTACCAGTTACATTTTTTTGAGTTTTCATCACATAAAAATATCCAATCATTTGTGTGGGTATTATAAACTTCTAGCACAAGTCCTATGAAAGATATTAATCCATATTTTATTTATATGTAAGTTTTTTCCCAGCTTGCTTGAGAACACAATTTCGCTTCTTATAAAAGTCAACTACTGTACAGTCTGCTACATCTTATAGTATGTGCGCTAGTGTTTGATTTAGTTTGCGTGCGATCATTTATGACTGAAGGTGATCAGCATTGATTTTTGTCGTGATTGTGATCAAACTGTCTTTGTGTGCCATACATGCCTTATTGTTTCTGCTAGTGTTTGAGGTCCGAATGTATCCAATGGAGGTCCCATCGTGTACACTTCTTACTTTGTGTCCCATCATGTCCCATCAAATGGGCAGGATCCAGCATCATTTTTTGTTGAGATTGCGATCGATCCATGTTTGTTTTGTGTGGCATTGTGCCAATGTGTCTGTGTTTGATTTAGGTCCAATTGTGTCCAATGTAGCCCCCACCATAACCAGTGTTCAGTTTGGTTGAATCCAATCATGTCCTATTGTGTATTATGACTGAGAATGACTGGGTGCGAATTTTGTCGTGATTGTGATAGATCAGTGTTTGTTTAGCATGGCATTGAGTGCCGACTTGTCTGTGTCGGACATTTCGTGTCCAATGTAGGTCTGATTATGTCTGGTCGTGAGTTTACCGGCCAGTCCATGCCTTTTGCCTGTCTCATAACTTCTGGCATCTTCCAGAAAAATGGCAGATAATTTGACAATCCCTTGCGCACGATGTCATGTTTCAGAAACCGATAAGAAAACACATTTTCAAACTGAATTTCAAAGATAAAATTTGTTGATCTAGCATTTATGATGCATATACTATTAAAGGAATTTAAGAGAAATGCCTTTGAGACAGCATAGGAGATTTTGTTAACAACTGTTAATGTTACTGTAGCAGAGACTGTTTATCCGTGGTTCACTGTTTCACCAAAACTTACTTCTGGAGCTCCTTCTTACAGCAGGCATCACATATTCATCTTTGGAACTTGCAGAAATAGCCATCTCTTCAGTTTTCTTTTTCTGTGAACTCTTCCTCACTGGGAACTGAAGGCGACGCTGCACAGGTGATGCCATTCTAAACCCTGAAGAAATGATTTCATGCAAGCCTTTCTTAAATAATCACAGGTGAGAAGTGTATCTGTAGATTACTACTAGATACCATATAGTAATGGCTATGTATAAGATTACACAGTAAAGAACCTTAATCCTTGGTACGATCATAAAGTAAAGTACCATTTCATTATTCCTTCGGCACCAGGTATGCCGTCAGTAGACTGTATCACATCAGTGCATAACTGTGTATGCATACACATACACTGTATATCCGCCGGTTTGACACAGCTGACTCAACGTTGACAACGATGGTTTCAACAAATCGTGATACTACTGATGTGACTGCTACTTAGTACTTTAGTACTTAGCGAGAACTAGAGAAGTATATCTCATTATGTCTGTTAATATCAGATATAGTCATATATCAATTATCAAGATCATTTAATTATCAAGATGATATGTCATGATCATGATAATGAATGAAAGCAATGATGATCAATCCATAAACTGCTTTGTCCCAATCGGAATTATCGGTTTTTATCAGCGATACGCTTCCAGCCGCATGCCAATTAACTAAATTAATCGATTAAAGCAAAATCACAGATTAATACGTAAGACTAAATATTTCTCGTACCTTTCTTTTCGTGTCTTTGTCAGAAACACAGTAGTCCGACACCCCATTCACGCCTGGCGCGAACAAGAGCGTGTAGCGTTTGTCATTGGCCAATGCAAAACCTCGACAAAATCTCGTGTGGTCCGTCGAAGCTTCCGCCTTCAGACTATACGTCGTCGAATCGCTTAAATTTTACCTTGTTTTCACGTTTCTACGGGTTGGTTTACAAAGTTAATCATTATGCCTAGAGAGTAAGTATGTTCTAATATTTAAAACGACCATTGAATTTTTGCTTTGTAAAATCATTTATCCTTATCCCGTGTTTTGTCACTATTAAAATGAATGACCGTCTTACTATGCCTGGTTTAGTGGTTGTGGCTTAACATGACAATTTGCCTGACAAAGAACGTCTGAGAATTGTGAGCCAGATAATTCAGCAAACCTGAAACACAAAAGGTTATTTTATAAATTGACCATAATCTTTGCGGATGTGTATTATGTCTGCATTCACCTCCAGCGCCGTTGAAATACAGTTGCTGTCTAATATCTAGGTTAATTTATAATTAGACCCCAAGGCTATTGCAGTATTTGGATATTTCCACCCCGCACGGCACTCGGCCACGCGGTAGTTAAGTATGACCAAAAGCGAGAATAAAAATCTGCTGACAATAGACCAAAATGCATTTAAAAAACGATGTGTGATCTGTAATTTATATTTTAAAACAGTACGGCTAATGTTACTAACATCGAACAATATATAATAGTCATAGTGTACAGTTTGACAGTCATAACAAAATCTTGAACCTAAACCTTCCATGGCTCTTTTTGATTTTATTTGCAAGTGTATTATGTCACAAGGTACACTTCAGTAGATGCAACCTAAGAAACAGCATACATTGGCAGATTCTTTTCAATTACATTTTTTAAAAACAGTACAAACATATAGTTTACTAATTACATGAACTAACATACACAACTGTATCATGTGATTCTAGGATATGCATAACACCACCCATGAGAATAAGTACTCAAGTAATTGATAATATTATTTAGCCCTTGTCTTATATTTCATTCTGTTCTTTTGTTTCTTCCTCTCTTTTCCATCTCTCCTGCTCCCCTCTGTTTTATTAATTCAGTACCATGTTTGATGTCAGGTGGTGACATGAGGGTAACATGACAATAGCTCATAGTACAAGAAAGGTACAGGCTGAGGAGTAAGTGTTATTAGTTCTTGTGTGAATAGCTTGAAACATTTTTGTTGTGTGTCTTGTATTATTTGTAGCAGAAAGGAAAGTGATGTTCCTAATGACAGCGAAGATGAAAGTTCTTCTGAAGATTCTTCGGGTTCTGAAAGTGGCAGCAGCAGTTCAGAAAGCAATGCTTCAGAATCGGACCCCAAGAAAGCTTTAGGTGAAAGACATGGCCTGTCACACAAAACTGGCTCACCTGGTTCAGCCAGCCGGAGCACCCGAGTGAGTTCTTCAGGGAGAGGAAAGGACAGAACTGGGGACAGCGGACCAGATCATGTGCGTGACATTGACAATCACAAACACAGAGCCATCAGCAAAGACAAAACTGATGAGAAAGCTAAAGGCAGAGATACAGAGGGTGATGCGAGCAGCGATGGAGAACAGGTCACTAGATCAGGACCTCGGAGTACCATAGTGCAGGTGACAAACCATGGCTAAGTTTATTCTCTGAATGTAGAATTGTTCATATTATGCAAGTTTGAAACTGTAATTTTGAAAACTGCAATTTCAGCTTGTGGTGATGATGTGCTATTTATATAACATTATAAGTGTGACTCAGAACCAAAGGGGGCTTTTGCGGGCACGGGGTGGGGTGGGGGAAGGGGAGTTGAGTGAAATTTTTGAACTGAGATCATGATGCCATATTAGCAATCAGTTGGTATTTTAAGAACCAACACAGAACATGCATCATGGCTTCGGGGCTATCGTGTATGATTAGAGGCACAAAATACAAACGAAGAAAGCGCAATGGCCTGCACAGTGGGATGATGCACCACCATGAACAATTCTTTTAATGTATTCTCAAAATGGAGAGGTCTCTCACATGTTTGGTACCGTGACACAATTGCTTGGAATTCTACTCACAAAACAGAGCTATAGCTGAATGGTAAGTTTAAGCATTACCTCTTTTTTCACTACCTTTAACTTTTAACCCCAAAACGGTCTTATAAGAAGCGTTCAGAAATGACCACCATTACTGAGGCGAAACATCTTAACATTGAAGAGACATACAAAGTGACACTTAAAATTACTTCAAATAGGTAAACAAGCCATTTTTCTTCAATTGTTATTCAGCCTAAACGTTTCTTGATATTCTGACATGAATAGCTTCTGATTCTTAAGTCGGATAGGTTGTCTGATGCAAACGAGTGGTAGAGTTGTACCTGTACATTCTGCCATGTATTGCATCTACTTGTGAAGGGATTTCCTTTTCAGGGTTATTATTGGGGACGATTTAGTAGTCATAATTAGTAAATAACACTGATATGTTATGAAATTTCTATAGTTTGATCCTGTAAAAAAAGTTTTTGAAGTTTTGTATACAGTAATCCCTTTTTATTGCGGGAGATAGGTTCCAAGGCCGGCCACAATAACTGAATTTCCGCGAAGTAGGGACCCCATATTTATTTAATTATTTAACGTGTATTTGGACGCTTTTAAACCCTCCCTGTACTGTTTACAACCCACCGGAAATGGCCGCGACAGAGAGACAAGGGGAGATGCTGTGGGATCTGGGCATCAAAAGCGGGAAGCAGTGATTTGTCGTCTCCCTCCCATGTACCAATCACAGCCCGTGTTACAACGCACTTAGTCACCAAACTTGTTTTGTTGTTCTTAGGAAATACTACTACTATATTTAAAAGCCTGCGAAAAGTGAACCGCAAAGTAGCGAGATATTACTGTAGTTAAAACTAGTAAAGGCTTTAGCTGCACTAACCCTAAACTCCCATTTTGAACTCCAAAACGATCACACTTATGTTAGGTCAGTACTTTTATTTTTGCCTTATTTTCACAGTTGTGTTAAACATTTTTCTCACGTGTTGTCTTATACTATTACAATTTATTTCTGTATAGATTTAGTTAATGCTCTATTCTCTGTTATTACAACTCCTGCCAAGAGGTATCGTGCTCCTTTATGATGTCCACAGTTTTTATGAAAATTTCCTTTTTTTTTTGTGGCATCAGTTCCACGCTTTTTTACAGACTGGTCAGGTGTTGGGATCTGGAAAATAAGTTTATGTGGGGGTTTTTTTTTTGAGGGGGTAGAACTTACAGCAGAAATAGAAGTTTATCTTTAAAGTAATTGCTAACTTCTTGATTTTGCATTCCATTTACTTGAAAACTGAGTCACTGTCGGTGATGCAAAATCTGACTTGCCAGTTACGCTGACTGGAAATGGGGGTGGGCAGAGGAACCATATCTAACTTTGCTTGGATGCCAAAATGTCTTCTCGAAGTCTTTTTTTTTTTGTTGGTCATGTTAAATTCACAAAAAAAGCTTTGATACATGTCCTGTAAGTAGGAAAATGGATTTCATAAAAATAATACATGAAAAAAAGCTGTTCATTTTACAAGCAGATTTCAAGAAAAATGTTGACTTTTTGTGTGTAGAGCATACATGTTCGTCTTTTACATGATTTGTATACAAACATTGAAACAGTACACACAAGACGAGAGTGGTTTTTTTTTCTTGAAATGGACCTAACCTTTTATTCTAATTTATCTAAGTTACTGCTCTCTCATTCAGTCTCCAATCTACACACATTAATTTATTACACTTTCAGTTTCACTCGCTTTAACTACTCACTATTTTCCACATGCGTAATTTTATCAGTTACTTCTTCAGTTCATAATAAGCCACTTTTTACATAACAAAGAAAAGCGTCATTAATTCTTAATTACACAGAATGAAACATAACTTGTGACAAATTTGCAAAAACCCAGAACTGATTTGGAACTGCATATTTTTGAGTGTTTTAAAACTTTTACAACACCAGGGCTGTAAGTCAGGTTACGGGGGTGGTCAGGGCTCCCCATATGTGCAATAAAACTCCTAAATATGCAATACAATTTCACTGTGGAGGTATGCCCATGCAACAAAATTTCACAGTAGAGGTACACAATACTAAAGTAAAAAACAAAACCAAACTATATTTTGCGTGCACTACACAAATTGCTGACTGCAAATGTTCTGATTGGCTGTTGTCAAGATCAGCACGGGTCCACCATAGTGGAACTTTTACTGTTCTCTTGGTCACTTAATTGGTTCAAATGGTTAGCCTAAACAAGCTAAAGTTTTTGTAGGCGACTGACCTTTTCCTGTTAATGAAAACGTTACCATACAAATCTAAGCCGAATGGCTGGCTTCAGCACCAGAGAAATGCGTACACACCACGTTGACCATTTTCAAGAAAGCTGGAACCAAGAATTCAGTCTGTTCAGGTTTAAAAGTGGTGTAATATTTTGCAGCATTAGTTCCTCTGCAATTGTGAAGTTGACCTAGAAGAGAACCAGAGTTGCAACATGTTCGTTGCTGATTCAGTTAATTTTCTAAAGTTGGCCCTTGCAAGGGATGAACATTAAGCCAACCACAAGCATGCTGAGTGTGTTGAAGAATTTCGGAAGCTGTTAAGAGATGTACCCTCTAAACCTCTAAGAGTCCTGGGGGTTGTAAAGTCCATTATTGAGTAAAATGGTTGGTAAGAAAGAAAATTTCATTCAACTTCAAGGAAGGCAGTTGTAAATGAGGGGGTCATTTGTCAGAGATGCATGTGCCATTGTATTTTGCCATAAGTTTATATGTTTTCAGTTTGTAGTCTTTAAGTATTCTACCCTCCCCTGTTCTCTGCAGAAATCATCTGTTGCCAGAAAAGACGAGGGGAAAGAGAGATGTGAAGAATCAACAAAGCGGACTCCATTCAAAGAGCCAGAGAAAAAGGACCGAGAGCGCCATGGTGATGAAGGGGAAGGACAAAGAAGGCGCAAATCTCGTTCTCGGAGCCCAAAATCTCGAGACAGCGAACGTGGAAAAGATCACAGGGGAAGGGATGAGAAGTCACGAAGGTTGGGCAATAGAGTTGACAAAGGGCGACAGAGGGAACGTGATGATGACGCCCAAAAACATGATGGGCGAAGACAAGAGGAACGGCAACAAGATTATGACCGATCAAGGCGTGATCGAGAGCCTGATGACAGAAGGAGAGATAGAGATGAGGGAAATGCAGAGAACGAACGCTCCAGACATGACAGAGAAGCAAACAGCCAAAGAAAAATGAGAGCAGAGGGACGTCAGGACAGCGAGAGGCTGCGGCGAGATAGAGATGGGGAGATTGGGCGACGGAGCCGCAATGATGGAAGGAAGGAAAGAGATGGTCCCCATGGACGATCTGATGACAGAGACAGGCGACATGACAGAGAACAAGGAGAGGGGAACGATGACAAAGAAAATCGTAGAGATGACAAGTAAGTTTTAAGGATTAGTTCATTGTCATATGTTGTGAAAATTCCACAGTTCTCACCATCCTGGCTTGGTAACAGGATTTATTTTAAATAAACCTGGTTAAAAAGATACTGTTGTACAATTGTATCAACTGAATTTGTTCATGTCAAGGGAGGTAACTACCTTTAACACAAGCATCGGCTATTTTCTCCTTGGCGTGAAGTCTTACGTGGTACAACCATGGCGGACAGAGAAGAACAATTTTTAGAACTTTTGTGTTCAAGCAGCTCATTTGACAAAGAAGAGGGTAGTGATTTCAAGACAGATGGCCTGAGTGGCCGCCTGGGTTTGCCTAAACATCTCCCGCGTACATTAAAGTTCCCTGTATAGAAAAACATTTGCTCGCCACTAGTTTAGAATTTGAGCAAGCGCGCATGTGTATGAGTGCGATAATAAATTTGTTTTACTGTAGGATGTTCTTGATCTTCTTAAAGTGACGTTAACACCACAAGCAGCAAGCATGTCACAGTACAGCTAAATGCTAGAAGACGACTCTAGTGCCCATGTCTATCAGCAGTTTACAGTTACATCAACCAGCCTTTCAATATCCATAAAAGCGTAGTCTGGGGACACTGCGTAAAACATATCATACAGACGTCACATTGTATGTGGTCACGCAGTGTTGCCAAATGGTGGCGATCCACGGCAAACGAGTGGACAATGATTTCTGGTACATTATGCATCGACTATTTATAACAGTTGATTTCTATATTAAATTATCCTTTATAATATTTCCTGTAATGGTCGAATTTAGGCGTTGCGTTTTTTTGAAAAGGTGATTCATGGCAGACGAGCACACGATAACATTTCAATCACAAATCTTTACAAGGTGTGTACAAAAGTTTCATTTTTGGGGCATACTGTGCATCAAATACTTATAATAGTGCATTCTGATGCTTAAACTATCTTTAAAACCTTTCATTTAGACCTAAAACCGTGGCCTTTGGTGGCTGTTTGTCGTATTTGTGCATCTCGACAGACTGGACGCACGTTGCCTAAGGGCGAGACCCTTGCAAAGTTTCGCCTGTGAGATCTCTAGCGAGCGAGCGTCCGTAGGAAACATCCAAGAGTCTCGTGCACGAGGCGGAAGTTTTTCGAGCCAACATGCGGTCATACAAGCAGCCACGAAACGTCATTGTTTTAGGTCTAAATAAAAGGTTTTAAATGTATATTTAACATCAGAATGCACTTTATGAATTATTTGTTGCATAATATGCCAACAATTGACACCTGAGTACGTACATTTCAAATTTGTGTCAGTACTACTGTTATCGTCTGCTCGTGTGCCGCGTATACGAAATACCGAATAGCCACGAAAAGTCATGGTTTTAGGTCTAAATAGAAGGTTTTGTGTCAGTATTGAAAATTACTGTTATCGTCTGTTCGTCTGCCATGTATCCGAAATAGCGAACGGCCACAAACAGCCACAAAAAGTCATGGTTTTAGGTCTACATAGGTTTTGTCAGCCATCTTTCTCTTGCCGGCGAAGATGCCCTAAAGGCTCCTCGCGAATCCTTGCAAGACTTTTCTTGCGAGAGGTGCTGGGCAACACTTAACTGAAGTTCTCCTCGCGAGGCAACGCGCGTCAGGAGACACTGACATTCCACAGATACCTTCACAATGTCCGTCCCCCCATGACTTTGCTTGATTACTGTCATGACAAACACTGACATTCCGCACACATACCTTCACAAAACGGGAATTCGAAGTGGAGGGATACACGGCAGACGATAAAAGCACTGACACAAATATACACAAGTGTGGATTTGGGGCATATTATGCTTCAATTCAGAAAGTGCATTTTTACGTTTGATATACCTGTAAGTTATAAAACCCCTTATTTAGACCTAAAACTGTGCCTTTTCGTGGTTGGTCGTGGCTATTCGTATCAGCGGCAGTGGGTGTCAAAGTATATCCCTTTCTTGGTAATTGTACACCCAAACACACTAACGACCTTTGTTGAAAGGAAATTTTGTCGCATCTGCGTGGAGGTTTGCTGCCTTTTTATACAGTGTATGACGTCACGACCCCAAATGGCACCTTAATCATTTTCACAGAAGGGTTTTTGACTGACACCAGAAAAAAATCTGATCAAACAGCTGAAAAAAAAAAGAATACAGGGTGAGGTTTCTGAAACCCATATGGTTTGTTTTAAGCACCCATATCCAGCGATGGAATTTATCCTTTAACAAGTAGACCACCAAAGCATTTAAAACACAAAAGGGCATTCGCCTTATATGTAGATGGCTTGATAGTAGTGTGTCTCCAAACTGGATAAAATGCCAAGACCAACAACTTGATCATTAAAAAGTTCACAGTATTATGCAATTTGCACCATTGTTCTTCACGGTGCAGCCTCCTATTTGTGGGCTGAGGTTTATGTATGGGTATGAGGTGGAAATATTGTAGGTGAAAAGATATTTTCTCAATCCTGTGCATGTGTCCAAACATTGCATCAAGTTAACACCTATTCTGCAGTTTGTGATTCCTTATCCTAGGGTTAGCAAAACTGAGCTATGTGTACTTTGTGTTATATTGTAGTTGTTTTTGCATGATGTTTCTGTTGAATACTCTTGGGGATTCTTAGGCAGGCCTGCAATAAGCACTGCTGTTTTGTTTTGCACATTGTACCTGGAACCCTTTTCAGTGTGGCTTAAACATTGTAATTTTTTTTAGTGGGGCTAGGATATTGTAACTTTTTCAGTGGGGCTAGTACATTGTAACTTTTCAATGGGGCTAATACATTGTAACTTTTTCAATGGGGCTAGTACATTGTAACTTTTTTAATGGGGCTAGTAAATAGTGTAAAAAGTTTACTTTGGCACATTGGACATTGTACCTTTGTCAGTGTTGGTACTAATAGTATAAAAAGCTACGCTAACAGTTTACTTACTAGCCAGTGGCTAAAAATGAAACTATTTGAATTCCAGGGGTGAGACAAAACATGGAGAAAAAGAGATGGTGTAAGGCTAAATCTTTGAGGCTATAATA
>SMGT01005564.1:46829-64177 GCA_004794575.1 Lanistes nyassanus
TAATATGTGACCATTATTAAAACATCAGTTAAAAACAAAGAGTATTTCACTATTTGTGTACATAACTTTGCATAATGATTATGTACTTGCAGCATATCTCGCAAAAGGCAAGCAGATGATGGAGAACAAGCTAAAGAAAAAGAAGAAATGGGTCAGTCAGTGGAGAAGAAAGCCAAAACTGCTGACGAAGAGCTTTTGACAACTCGTACAGGTGGAGCCTACATTCCTCCTGCCAGACTGCGCATGCTGCAAGCTCAGATCACTGATAAGAGCAGGTAAGCAGGTGTAAGGGAAAAAATAGCCTGCTAAAACAATTTCAGTATAATTTTACGGAGCAGGTGCTTCAAACCCTTAGCAAGCTGCAGCCAATCCTTGTCTTTCCAACCAACAGGGTCACAAGGATGCAAGAGTGCACTTATCTGTTTTCCCCATAATTTAAAAGAAATTTTCATTAACTAATCGTGGGTGTCTTGTTGATATGCCATTATCACCTTGGTGCACAGGGTGTTGTCTGCAACTGTTTTGCATACCCCTTTGCTTCTCCACATTTTTTAACAGCATGAATCAAAGTCCAGTGACAGTTTGGAAATTTGATGTAAGTTGTTTTGCTTCAGTGTATCCGTTATATAGATATAGAAATGTTTCTGTTTTGAAAATCCATTTGAACTTTTTCCAGGTACTTTGTTCTCTATATTAGTAACCATTATCTGTGTGTGGTAAACAATTTTATAGTGCATTCATGGGTGTCAGATGTGAAGTTAGTAGAGCAACCACTGAACATGATGCCAAAATAATGAGTGTGAGCACAGCTGGGAAGGCAGTGGTGTGGACCAGTTATTGATTTGACAGTAAACTCCCAAAGTGGACAGTACTTCGCACGCAGTGCATGCAGCTGGTGAACATTCAGTGATTCACTTCAAGAGGGAGCATAATCTATCAGAAGTCCACTGTTGTTACATTTTGGTGAAAGTATGCACTGCTGACATCGTCTGCTTAGTATGTAGAGCAGCAAATAAGATCTTTATCTTAGTGCATGCTTCAAATGACAGACTTAGCAGTAGCTTCTCAGTTCAAAATCAGCAACATATTCTGTAACTGCCACCAGGAATGGATTAGCATCTAGATATTTTGTTTAATTTTTTTATATGCTGTTAATGAGCAGCTGATTGACGGTTTTAAATGTTGTGAGGCCAAGGACTCCGTTCAGCCTTGCTTTCCTCAGACAATTATCACTGGGGTGAATGCAGAAAAGCAGAAAGACTGTAAGCGTTTGCCAAGGAGAGGCATTAAACTTCCTTTAAGTTTGAAGTTGAAGTTGATAAACTAAAACTCAGGCAGCATGCAGATGACGGTAGCATCAGCAGAGATGCTGTGGGGATAATATGCTGCTACCTTTAGCACAGAATCTGAATGTAGATTAAAATTAATAAAGGTATTCAAATTTATGTCCAGGTGTAATCAGCTAGGCTACATGTAACGGGAATGTGATGTTGTTAAAAGCTCGCTGTGTATTTAGTGTATATATACTGTATTTGCATGATAAATAGGTATATACCCTAAACTTTTGAAAGTACAATAGATAGGTACTTAGTGCATTTGTATAAAACATTTTCAGATAACTTGTGCAAAATAAGCCAAAGAAAGATTGCTGAAAGAACACAGTTTAGCAACTTGTTTCAGGAGTTGTTGCTTGTGTTCTGCCTACAGCAATAATGTTTTTTGGTTTGCTTCTGTCTTCTCTATATTGAAAGAGTGCTGATGATTTAAGTTGTTGCGTAGTGATTTGTTTTGTCTGGAGTTTATTGGTTATATATCAGGGAGTAAACCTATAGTAAGTGGCCTGTGTGAAACAGCAGCATTTTACTCTGATTTCTTTGTGGGCATATTGAGATAGTTGTAAATACTCTTTGTATCTTATATTTTCATCCCACGTCAGTTTTCTGTTCAAGTGCTTTAACGCTTTAAAGGAATGAACTGTCATGTGATTGTGCTGATTGTGTTCTGTTTAGTGTGGCCTATCAGCGCATGGCCTGGGAGGCGTTGAAGAAAAGCATTAATGGTCTCATCAACAAGGTGAATGTGTCCAACATTGTTGACATTGTCAGAGAACTCTTCCAGGAGAACATCGTGCGCGGAAGGTTTGTTATGTCTTGCTATAACATGTTTAATAGCATGCAAATGGAAATTTTGGTCTTGTATGTTTGGTGTGCCAGGTTTTTATAGGGATGTCTGGTGTACTATATGCCAAGTACACTGTGACAGGTTTCTATGGGGATGTCTGGTGTACTGTGTTTAATATGCCAAGTACACTGTGACAGGTTTCTATGGGGATGTCTGGTGTACTGTGTTTAATATGCCAGGTACACTGTGACAGGTTTCTATGGGGATGTCTGGTGTACTGTGTTTAATATGCCAAGTACACTGTGACAGGTTTCTATGGGGATGTCTGGTGTACTATGTTTAATATGCCAGGTACACTGTGACAGGTTTCCATGGGGATGTCTGGTGTACTGTGTTTAATATGCCAAGTACACTGTGACAGGTTTCTGTGGGGATGTTTGGTGTACTATGTTTAATATGCCAAGTACACTGTGACAGGTTTCTATGGGGATGTCTGGTGTACTGTGTTTAATATGCCAAGTACACTGTGACAGGTTTCCATGGGGATGTCTGGTGTACTGTGTTTAATATGCCAAGTACACTGTGACAGGTTTCTATGGAGATGTCTACTGCTTAGCATATGAATCTGTTTGCTTTGTCTACAGTGTACATCCTAGCGTTAAGCACCCACAGCATATATTTCAGGGTTCGTACGGGTCAGGGAAACCTGAGAAGTCAGGGAAAATCGAAAGTCTCTTGCAGTCCCTGGAAAGTCAGGGACTTACACATTTTTATAAAAAGTCAGGGAAAGTTAGCCAATCTTATGAACAGGTCCTAGCATTGTATGCCAACCCAGGTCTGTGAATATAGTGATTGAGACACCTTGTACACGGGATGGCTTCATTTTGCTCTCAAATGCTTCCCACATGCTTCCGGTCGTGATTCAGTGCAAGCCACAAGGTCAGGCAGACACAGTGTAGTTACATCTTTTTCACACTTTCTAGCATAGCAAAAGCTAAGCTGCAGGTGTCCAGCCTTTCATTCTTTCATGTTTAGGCTCCTGGTCTGTAGGGCATGGAATGCTTCTTTGTTATCAGAAATATGATGCGACACTTTATAACGCCAGTCTCGGAGATCTGTGAGACACGGTACGGGTGAACTCAATTGATCTGCGGAAAAGGGGATGTCACCAGACTATCGGTGCCTGAAATGTAGTTGCGAGATTTGTAGGTAGCCAACATAATTGTTTTACAGAAAAAATTGTGGTTTACAGATCACTTGATAACGCACAGCTGGGGGTGGGGGTTAATTTATACCTGCTTTTTACAAAATGACCCTTAGATTTAAGGCTAGAGGGTCATTTTGACCTTTGGTTTTAAAAAATTCCAGAAGCACTGATTTACCTTGGCAGCCATTACTGTCAGAGTAAAGTGTAGTCAAAGAAAAATACAATTCTATATTAAGGGATCATGGATATGCTTTATTAATGATTAGATTCTTATAAATTTTCAGGTAACAGGTTGCTGATTGCAAGTGCAGTGCATCCATATTTTTTGTAAATTGTTTTATAGCGATGGTATTAAGTATTGTCACTTCAGGGCATAGCTGTTTTACAATAAAGATTTTAGATCTCTAATACTATTAAGTTTTCAAAGTTCTGCCATTGATTTTGCTTGAGTTGTAAATTAAAAATTGTGGATGTCATATTTATCTTATGGTGAAGAGGAAATAAATGTGAATAGTCAAATTTTCCTGTGTTCAGGTTAAAAATGCTTCGAAATGCGTGCCCTCAAATAATGAATAATGTCTAAAATACTAGGTTATTAGTCGGAAAAACTGGATATTTGGTCTGGAAAAGTCAAGGAATTTGTGTTTGGCTTAGCAGTGTAAACCCCAATGTTTGGCTTATCTTAGGCAATCCCTGAAAGGAGGCTGGGGATGCTGATGTCCTCCCCTCTGACTGTAACTATAGAGTTATCCACTGGTTACAGTTTTATATCCATTTTCTTTTATCTTCGGCCTATTTATGAGTCGTGTGGTTTGGGCTTATGTGGTGTATCTTAGTGGTATGGTGGATTTTCTGCCCTGTGGCACTAGTGGTTGGTATGTTGAGTCCATTACTTACTTGTATATGTATGTGGTTATTTTTCTGTAAAGATCTTACTAATTATTTTGTTAGTGTTTTTTTTTAAAAATAGAGTTTGAAAAATAGAGTGAATACTCCACATCTCCAGCATCCTCTAACCTTAGTTATAGCCATGCAGACGTTTTGTATTTGGTGGGCTATCAATCTGATTATGTATTATTGTATAGAGACAGTGATTTGTGTATAAATGTAATTGTTAACAGTAGGTAGGTTTTTCAACTTGTTATGGTACTGATAAGAAAAAATGTCACTGTATGTGGTCCTGATATTGCCTCTTCGCTCGACTCACCTATTTAAGCAAGAACACACAAAAAAAAAAGAAGCAAAACAAAGCTAAGTTCAAAGCAAAATAGTTTGTTTAATGTAAGTCTCACAGACTGTCATACATATCTAATATAGCAACTGTGCTTTCTGTCCAGAGGGCTTCTGGGAAGGTCTGTGGTTCAGGCCCAGACTGCATCCCCCACCTTCACTCATGTATATGCTGCTTTGGTGGCCATTATCAACACCAAGGTACGTGGCTACTGAAGTGTTGTGTCTGTTCAGTGCTTCACAACTTGCTTATCTGTGCTGACTTGTGTGAAAGACACCAGACAGAAAAGTATGACATAAACAGCTATGTTACAGGCCAAGGGACTTAAGTACCATCAAACAGTGTTGATGAGGACGGCCACAGTTGAAGACTTGGTTCCTGCTGATTTTAACAAGTGGCTTGTGATGTGTTTTATGTCAGCTTTATGACTTTAGTTTGGAGGACTTGATTCTGTAGTTTGGGACATTCAGAACTCTTGTAACTTGATGCAGCAGTGCTGGGACCCAGAGTTTGATTGTGAGGAGTAGCGTCTTGATTGCACATGGTGGCAGTCGAAGCAGTGGTGTTTTGATGGTGTCATTGTGGTAAGGACTAGTGCTGTGCAGTTCGTGCATGAGAGCTTTCTTTTTAGGTTTGAAATTAATGAAAAAGTCAAAGTGGATCTTTTGTCTGCCCTTTGGAAATGCACATTAATCAGTTTGTTGTTTTTTTTTCTTCCTAGTTTCCACAAATAGGAGAGCTTATTCTTCAGAGACTTATTCTTCAGTTCAAGCGAGGATATCGTCGAAATGACAAAAGCCTGTGCATGGCTTCCACTCGCTTTATTGCCCATCTGGTCAACCAGCAAGTGGTAAGGCAGAGGGTCATCTAATTTTTGTGTAGGACAGCTTTTGGTTGCATTTGACTAATGGCCTGGAGGTTTGCACTTGTTTAATTTTTAATGTTTCACACTGCAGACGAAGGAAATTATCTTAATGTGGATATGTAACAGTGTGCTGTTCTTTAACAGGCTCACGAGGTTATCTCCTTGGAGATCTTGACCCTGCTATTGGAGAACGTGACCGAGGACTCTGTTGAAGTTTCCGTCAGTTTTCTGAAGGAATGTGGCCAGAAACTCAGTGAAGTGTCTCCTAAAGGAATTAATGGTAAGCAGATACCAGGTCATGGCATGATGGGTTTGGTCATATTCTGAGATCATATTTTAGATTTTCTTTTGAAGAAGAGAGATCTAGCAAGCAGACGGCTGTGGTATTTGTAGCTCACAATAAGGTTGTTGGGTTTTTTTTTAAGGGAGGGAAAATGAGACCTCATCGGTGAACAACTGTCAGTCCTACTCTGGAGATTTACCCCTTTTCCCAACGACCACCTCCACCCCTTAAAGAGAAAAATTAGGGTACTTATTTTTATTTCCATGATTTATGTTTAAAGCTGCCTTTTGGTGTTTTCACGTCTTTTTAAAAAAAAATTGATTACCATCATTAACAACGAAGTGATATTTTGGCATTGTGATGTGACTGCTAGACATTCACTCGTGGTGCATCTGTTGATGGATAATGATGGCTGGCTGTGCGTACTCTGCAGCAGTGCACATCGTGCGTGAAGGGGGAATTCTCCTCTGCTGTCACTACTAGCATATAAGAAAATGGAAATGAAAGGTTGGATGACAGAAAAAATATGTAGATTTGTATTTTGCTGTTTTCATCTGATGATGAGATGGTTGTATATTTTGTCAATGTCGCTCACAGGAAGCAGAGACTGGGGGTGGGGTGGGGGGGCACTGCATACATACTTGAATGACCACGCTTAAATGTCTGAATGTGTGCACAGATACACACGTGTGTTCAAATATTTGAGAAAGGAAGTTTGGTTAAGGGGTGAGGGACCTAGATCTAATACTTGTCACTTATTTAAATCTGTTGGTCATGGGAGTGCGTGACGGTACAATGAAGGCAGAAGTGTGCAGGCATCATGTAATGCATTTCTCATAAAACTTTGGTGGATGTTAGCTGACCAGACAAATGCACAGAGCCGCCCGGTCACTTTGTCCATCTCTGTTTTGTTGTAATCTTTGTCATAATAAACTTTCATTATTCTGTTGCACTGCTTACTAGTATGTTTTGTTTAATTTCTGAAACTGTGCTGTTGGTTGTCCAGTCATGATGAGCACAGTAAAGATGGCTGTAATGGTCAGAAATGTGGTAACACTATCGTTTTCTTGATCTATGGTACAGAGTGGAATTGATCACCGTGTTGTTTCTTCTTCTGCACAGTGGAATTGAAAACCCGTGTTGTTTTTCTCCTAAACAGCACACTGGAATTGATAACCATGCTGTTTCTTTTTGTAAATAGTGCACATTGGAATTGATAACAATGTTTCTTATAAATAGCACAGACTGGAATTGGTAAACATGTTGTTTCTTCTTGTGATAAACAGTGCACAGTGGAATTGATATGTTGGTTTGTTTTGTTGTCATCCAGTGTTGTTGGACTGAAGGGTCATAAAGTTATGGAGGGTTTAAATGTGAGGCACATGTTGATCTGACCATGTTGCTCTTTTCAGTTCAGGGAGGATGAAAGCATCCGTTGGGGGTTGTTGCGCGTGCATCTGGGATAGCTCCAGCATGGCTGCCGATGGCCGCTCGCTGTGCTTGTAAGGACATGCCTCACCGGGCATGTCCACCTCATCATCAAGCCTTGCACCCGCCACTTGCACCAAGCGTGCCAGTGAATGAAGGTCTGTAAGCTTGCTGGCATCACGCTTGGCTACTGCAGGTGGCGGTGGTGACGTCAGCTCAAGATGGCAGATAATTATTCTGTCACTTCTACAAGATCTTCATTTTCCTCATGCGGTTTTCCTGATGCTGGCATGGAGCTGCTCTGTTTTCCCATTTGGGGTTAGGTCAGTCGCTCAACCACGCTTCGATATGACTGACATTGACCCCATCTGCACAGCTCGACCGGACACAAGACACCATGGGCCATTTTGCTTATGGAGCTTCACAGCTACTTCTGTGCCAGACACCAGTAACATCCTTGGAATTTGCTCACTGCGGCTGTGATTCTGGCATCTGCAGACTGGGCTAAATGAGCTGCCATCAACATAGTTTGCCCGAGGGCAGCTCATCTTCAGTCCACTGCATCTGTCCAGACCAGCACACCCCATGCAGTGCCAGCACCACCTGCCAAGCCTGCATGGACCAGTACATCTTGCCCATGGTTTTGCTGCGTGTCAAGTTTGCACGGAGCACCTCTTAGGTGCCTTGGAGCAGCTGGTCTCTTCAGCATCTTTGTCATTGCCAGGTCTGCATGTGTCAGCAGATCTTTTCGGTGCCTCTGTCAAGTCTGCATAAATTGGCACACATCTTCAGTACCCATGCAGCCTGTCTGATCTGCTTGGGTCGGCGCACTTCATCCTACCTCTTCAGTCTGCCAGGTCTGCGAAGGTTGGCAGACGTCCTCAGTACCTGTGCAGCCTGCCCGATCTGCATGGGTCAACACACCTCTTCAGTACCTCTGCAGTCTGCCAGGTCTGCAAAGGTCAGCAAACGTCTTCAGTACCTGTGCAGCCTGCCTGATCTGCATGGATCAACATGTCTCTTCAATGCCTGTGCAGTTGCTGGGTCTGCATGGATCAACCTATCTCTTCAGTACCCGTGCAGTTTGCCAGGTCTGCATGGATCAACGCATCTCATCAGTACCTGTGCAATTTGCCAGGTCTGCATGGATCAACGCATCTCGTCAGTACCTGTGCATTTTGCCGGGTCTGCATGGATCAACGCATCTCTTCAGTACCTGTGCAGTCTGCCTGATGTGCATGGATCAACGCATCTCTTCAGTACCTGTGCAGTCTGCTGGGTCTGCATAGCCTGTCAGGACTTGCTGGAGCAGCACCACTACCACATCATGGCATCTGGTCACCCTCAGCAAGCAGCTGTTTGTCTTGCACTGGGCACCTTGATGTCTATCAGACACCTCGTCTTCTGGCATCGGAACAGAGATTGCTGCATCCTGAAAAAGCAGTCTCTGTATCCACCCAGCCACCCACCTGGCTAGCTCTGGATGCAGGATCAAGATCAAGTGGGGGTGCTGAGCGAGTGCGACTGCTGCTGACATATGCAACATACGCGGCATCTTATCTCAGCTAACGACCAGCGTGTGGGCTGCAGTGGTCATCTGCTGCTGCCTCTTGAAGCGAATGCAGCATCTGCCTTTTCATTTGCTGCATTCATGTGAGGGCAGAGATTGCAGCAGTCTGCATTGCAGGATATCTCTGCTTGCACACAAGCTTCATATCACCTACCAGCAGATAGAGCCAGCTCATCTGGACTGAGACCGCCTGAAGATCAGTGGGGCCAACCTGGCTCTTGCTGACAACTTCCTAGGAATTGGGTGCAGATCTGGGATCTGGCTGGCTTCTGACATGCGCTGATAGGTAATGTTTTCCTCACTTTATTTTGCAGAACAGGTGGAAGAGCAACGGTGTTTGCTGCAGCAGTCACACTGTCCATTTTACCAGCAGTCACATTCATTTTTTCCAGCAATCACTGTCATTTTTGCCAGCAGTCAGTGTCATTTTTTTTGCCAACAGTCATACTGTCATTTTTGCCAGGCCTCTGCAGCAGTCCTTATCATCAGGCACCACAGTCAGTTTGAAGTTGTGCAGAGGTTCTGACAGCTTAAGCTACTGCCTTTATCATATCATTTATTTACTTTATTACAAAAGGCTGGTGTCTCCAAGCTAGTAACTGCTTATCTAGTCCAGTCATGGGATAGAAACATTCCTTTTGCCCTGTTGCCAGGAATTGTGTGCAGGGCAATCACACATGTTGTAAGTGGTTCCTATGATACCTAAAATGCCAATATAATCAAACTGTTAATTATTATTTGAATAAATGTAACCTCGTCTGCTGGGCTCAAAACAGTCTGGTGGAGATGATTCCATGAGGGTTTAAAAAATGAATTGTTTGCAAATTTAACGAATAACTTTCTTGTTAATTTGTTTCCTTTCATTCCAGTTGGCCAGCTGGAGATAAGTCCTGTTTTTCCTGTATAACAAATTTCCACAAACATGCACATTTGAAAGAACTGTATGAGTGAGGTTATGCCACCTATGAAAGAAGTACCAAAGAAACATTCTTTAAGGTTTTTGAAAAAAATACACATTAAATGCTTATTTTCTTTTTAAAAAAACTTTTGTCCATGACCATCACTACAGTACAGACTGTTTAATATTTCTCAATGCAGAACTCTAAAAATTTAAAGTTATTCATCAAAGCACAATTTCTGTCATATCCATCAGTACAAATTGTTGCTTGCCTATGCATGGCTTATCATCTGCATCAAATTATTTTCTAGCACACAACTCCCATATCCATCACAAGAATTTTGTCAGCAGAATTTCTCACTACAAATTATTTGTCAGAACACAAGAGGGATGTCATTCACTACTTGCTTTGTTACCATTTTCCTCTGTTATATTAAACCAGGGGACCAGGTGCTGCCTGTTTTTTTCCCCTTGGAATAAAGAGCATGAAAAACTTGCAATTCTGTTGAGCCAAGCAAGGCGGTGCCGTAATCTTAAGCCTTACCCTACCCCTTCTCTAACCCCCACCCCTATTCCTCTACTAGCCCCCCCACCCCATACCCCTTCCCTAACCCCTGCTTTTCCCTAATCCCCACTCTACCCGTCCTTCCTCCCGGAAACACCCTCGGTCCCCTCCCCAAGACGTCATAATCTTAAGCCTTACCCTGGCCACCCCTTCCCCTTCTGTAATCCCCACCCCTACCCCTTTACTAACCCCTTCACCCCTAACCACTACCCCTTCCCTAACCCCTACCCTTCCCTAACCCCTTCCCTAACCCCCACCCTACCCCTTCTCCCACTGGAAACACCCTCAGATACCTCCCCCAGAAACATAGGCTCCCTCCCCAAGAAACACAGACTGGGTATAGAGCTTGCCGTTTAACTTGTATGTTCGTGCTTGTGAAGCAAGACAAGGGAAAGTGCTCCATATGAAAGGGAACTTTGGTGATCTCCCTTGAAAGCTGATTGCCATGCACACGTGTTCAGGGCCTTGTCATATTATTTCATTCACACAGACATACACATATATATATATATACATCTAGGTTCAGGATCAAAATATGGGCTGTGACTGCAGGCAAAAAGGAACCAGCGTGCACCACACACACACCCACATTCATTCAGTTTTATGTATTAGATTTAGCTGTTATTGTGTAAAGTTTACATGAACTCCGTTGAGTAGATTAATTTAAATAGCCAGCGTGCCTCATTAAAGTAGTTATGATTTGAGAGTATTTAAAAAAATGACCACAATGCAAATTTATGTCATTTATTTAAAATAAATCTTTCAGTAGAGATTCCTTTCACATATATACCAGAGACTTGGTTTCTGTGTTTACTGTTCCTACAAAGCCTTTTGATCAAAACACCTACCTGAAGTCCATTGTAAGAATGAACTGAAGGCATAAATAGCTTGGCAATCACCATGATTGGCATTGGTTACATGGACCCCTAATATACGAGGCTCGGAAATTTACAAGAAGTTTAGAGGTTTATACCCAGCAGTGAATGGAAAGATGCTGCACCAAGACTTTTGCCAGTTTGGCTTTCACTAGTTTCAGTTCACCCACTTTTCATAGCTGAAGTTTGTCCTTAATACCACTTTAACCCACTGTAGCTGTTTGGTAGACAAGAATTTTTTAAAAAATGCACCCCACCCTGTTGTTTCCACATTGGATGTGAAATTGAAGTGCTTGCCACAGAAGGGTTGAAGGACAGTGAGACCCCTTTATTTCCACATTGAATGTGATGTATTTGCCAAACTAGGGTTTAGAAAAAAGGACTTTGATAGCATGCAGGGTTTGGGTTTGGCATCGGTCACTGATGCATAACATTTTGAAATGACCAATAGATTTATGAGCTGGGCAGTCAGATAACACATCGTTCTCTCCACCAACGACCCCCAGCAAAACAAATCAATTTGCAAGGGCAACAATGCATCTAAACAAATTCAATTTCAGCATGTTTGGCAACATTGTGTTTCCAGTTGCTGTGGTCTTAGTTACCTCCCTTCACATGACGTAAAAGGTGTGTTGGCATCACTTAAATGAAGATACAGAGCAATTTTATTGATGATTTGTTTTACTTACCTAAATGAATGTGAAAATGACATTTTCCTGGGCATCTGGTCATATAATATAACATATTGCATCTAGAAATTAAAATCAAACATTGACCTTGAGCATGTCCCCAGAAATCAGGGATGGGAATTGGCATCTGTTTGGGCGGAATTCAGGTTTTTAGCAGGTTCGCTTCCGGCTAAAAAAAAAAAGTTAGGTGCTGCTGTTCTTTTGTAGGCGATTTTATATATGTATAAAGAAAATGTTTTGTTTTCTTCGGCCATTTACTTTTGAGCTCTGCATTCTCGCTTCCTGTTTTGCTTGCTATTGTAACTTTTCCGTGTGCACTTGTTACTATATGGACTTGTTACTATATTCAGACTTTTCCCATCATTTCCGCCAGATTTCAGAATTTTTTAGGTGATCCAATTCCCATGCCTGAAAAATGCAAGGCTTCAGAGAAAGTGTCATCCTCTTTTCAGTGTGTTTCTTTGTACCGTTCCTTCATTTGTCTCTCCATTCTCCTGTTCCTTCAAGTTTTCTCTGAACATTGCATGTCTCTATCTGCTTGGTATGCCTGTACTTGTTGCTTGTTTTCTGCTCTGATTTGTTTAGGTAGTTCTCATGGAGTTCAATCTGTGTGTTCTCCAGTGAAGTATCTTTGTTTTAGAAAAACAAAATGTACATACTATTTCATTGTTTTCTGTATCATAAGCAGTGTGCAAAACACATAATCACATATTGAATTATTTACCATTCATGATATGTTGACAAAAATGTTAGACTAAAGATAACATTGTTTGTAGTAGGACATTTTTTGCTGTTAGGCATCAAGACTTCAGTAGTTTGACACAAATTCTATGTTGCTACTTGCATGATATACATGTTATCGTTAGTGACAGGCACTAAGTTACAGTAGAGAGGCAGTGTCCTCATTTAAGCCTTTCTCCCACAGGGTAACATTAACAAAGATACAGTTCATGCCTGGCTGCCCGGCTTTTTATTTTGTGATGTACGCTATCTATGAATAAAACGGTACCTTTTATGGTGTAGTTGTCGTTGCTCATCTTCTGCCAACATCTTCTTCTGCTGAAATTCTGTGGGGGAATATTTTGTGCCAACACTTTGTGTTGAAATATTTTCTGTTTCTGACAGGTTTAGCACACCCTGGCATTTATTTTTGAAAAACCCTAGGTTGGCATTTCTCCTGCAAAACTAAAATGGTAATTTGACACCCAACACCTTTAAGCTGTGGAAATGGAATCACAGCTTGTGTTGACAGGATCTTTTAGCTGTGGAATATAAATTTATGCTGGCACTTCACAAATAACCTTCGCCTTATTCATAACATGAAAATGTTGACTGTGGCATTTAGTTCCTGTGACCATCTTGTCTGTGAAAGAGGAACAAGGTTTGGTAACAACACTGATGTGATTAGTGCAGCAAAGGCTAGGGGCTATTTAAAAAAGATGGAATTTCCGGATGAAATCATACTGCTATCTGGGGTTCTTTATACTTGATGACAATGTATCTGACACTTAGGAGTTTTGAATAACAATATTTTAATTGTGCGATCGTACGACAATATCTTTCCTTAAGTTATTTTTTTAATGTTTATTTAAATTGTGGGTACTGAAGGAGGCAGAAAGGGATAATAATTTTACCAGATGTCACTGTTGCACATTTTTTCAATGAAGTTTCATGGAATTGTCTGCATCAAAAGATAATTCCTTGTACTTATTTTGACATAGTACTAGTTACAGTCTGTGAATGATGATGATTATGGATACCTTCACTAAGATGCTGGGGCTAATGAGAAAGAACAAAGCTCTAAATTGTATGTGGTTTGAAATTTCAAGGATTTTGAGTGTGAACCATATACTTCAAATTTGCATTTTTTGGCCAATACCTTGCATAAAAATGTGCACTTTGTCCATTTCTGAGTATGAAAGTGGGTTTGCATTGTGCCATTTCTTTACTGCCATTAGGCATCACTTCCATTTGTGACCTGCCACTGTGTGCATTGTTTTTGCTGTTCTTTACATGAAGTGGCAAGAACATTTACTTTTTTTCAGATGACACCTTTAAGTATTATGAATAGCAACCTGGGTTTCAATACGGGAGGAGTGGGCTTGTCTTTGTAATTTTTGTTTTCATTCTCCAAACGGTGCATTACTAACAGATTGTCTCCAATGTTGTGTATGCCTCTGTCTATTATTAGTACATTTATGAACCAGAGGACTAAAGTTGGTTTGAGCTAGTGCATGTGCACACAGATGCATGTGTGGCTGCATGCTTGTGCACATCTGTATGTGGAGGGTCTGTCTTTATTTTTTTTAATTTAAAAAATTTTTAGTTTTTGTTAAAGGGGAGGGGAGATTTAGTGAATAGAGACCTAAAAGCAAGTTCAGCACCGATAGTGCAGATTTATTCCATTGCACTTTCACGTTGATGGGATCTGTTAAGGTGGTTGCAAATTTTTTAAAGGTCTGTTCTCTGGAAGGAATTTAGATGCATTATCCTTAATATCCTATATTGGCTGGGTGTCTTATATATGCAGTTGTTAGAGATGATACAACTTTGTCCATTCATAGAGCAAGTTGACAAGGATTTTGCCATTAGATGTATTGTGATTTAATCAAATCAGAAATAGATTTGTTAACCGAGTCCTCTTTTTGTTTTCTTCAGCCATCTTTGAACGCCTGCGGAGCATTCTGCATGAAGGACAAATAGACAAGCGGGTGCAGTACATGGTGGAAGTCATGTTTGCCATTCGCAAGGATGGTTTTAAGGACCACCCAGCTGTTATTGCAGACCTTGACCTTGTGGAGGAGGAAGATCAGTTCACTCACTTGCTGACCTTAGAGGATGTCACCACTGCTCAAGATGAGCTGAGTAAGCACACTTGTTTTCCTGCTGATTTTTGTATGTTGACAGGAATGGACACATGTTTCGGCTTTTTTCACAGTAAAGGACACCTGTCTTTTCCAAGTTCACAGAGACATCTGATTTTGTTCAAGGGGGGCCTGTCTTGTGCTTTTGTTCACAGGGGGAGGCGAAAGCGAGTAGGATGGAGAAATGTCTTTTGTGTATCTGTTCACAGAGGTGTCATAGATGTTGTGATGTGAACATGCGAACACAGTAACTTGGACCCGTGGGAGCTAAATAACAATGGAAACTGTTGTCCATTGCAGGCGGATGTGACAGTGGCCTTTGCTGACGCTTTGTTTTGGTTTCAGATGTCTTCAAGGCTGACGACAGATATCTTGAGAATGAGGAAAAGTACAAGACTCTAAAGAAAGGTGAGAAGACATTTTTTTGTTTTTTGTAACACCATGTTCATTAAGGAATTGCTGTTGGAATTCTGGCTTTAAAAAACAATTCTAGTGACTCTCTTTCCATACCCGATGTGATCACTTTTATTCTCCCCCTTTATCTGTCAACAGAGATTCTTGCTGAGGGTAGTTCTGATGAGGACTCTGGGGATGAGGACTCGGGCTCCGACAGCTCCAGTGAGGAAGAGGAGGAGGAAGGTGAATTGATTTGAAATGGAAGATAAAACTTCCCTAGGAAGTAGGAGTTTAGGACATTATTGAAATAAAGTTTACTTAGGCTCTATTAAAGTAGGTATTTTTGACATTAAAATTAAAATTACCTAGACACTGTTCATAAAGAAATTTTTTACGCTGTTAAAATAAAATTTACCTAGGCACTATTGTTGAAATAGGTATTTTATACAGGTTGCAATGTGTACTATGTACCTTACTGTATCTGGTGGAGACAACAGATACATGCCTGATTCATGTGCAGTCAGAGTGAAAACAGTTCACCCACTCACTCTGTGCCTCCCACCCTCTAGATACTGTGTTCACCACGCAGCATAGTCAGTTCTTAGCTCTTGGTGGAGACTTGCGTTTCTTGAAGCTCAACGTTGACTATGTCAGCAACTTCTGTTGGCTTCCCCTTTGACGAAGAGCATTTTTTAACCAGTGAGACTCATTCTTTTACCTGTTGTAGAAAAGTGCTGCCATCTTTGCTCTGATTTCAAGATGCTTTTTTTGTGGCTTTGTGAGCATTCCTCAGTTATAAACCAGTATGGTCCTGAGAGGAAGATCAAGTGCGTTTTTGGCCTCTGCTTCCACATCCTCGCATCATTGCGTTTTCAGACCAGAGGCATATATGGCGATGGATGATTACCGAGACCCCACCCCCTACCTTGGACAAACCACAAACTTAAGGACCGTTTTCGTCCATGGACCTTTCAGAAGCTTATTTACATGACCCTGTACATCGCTTAGCCCAGATATGCAGTGGAGGGGAAAATGTATGCATTCACGGCTCTGCATTTTAGTCTTGATCTTCACAAGAATTATGGGCAATGTAATGGCCTCTGTGCCCCACTGCTCCCTGAGACATTTTCAGTTACATAGATGATCTGTTGCTCAAGAATCTTTCCACAGAGAATGTAGTTAGCAACACTCAGACTTTGCCACACACATGTCAAGGCCAGGGTTCCTGATCAACAGCAACAAGTCGTCATCGATCCCCTCACAAGTGTCAAACACCCGATCGACAGCAGCAAGTCATCATCGATCCCCTCACAAGTGTCAAACACCCGATTAACAGCAGCAGGTCATCATCGATCCCCTCACAAGTGTCAAACACCCGATCGACAGCACCAAGTCATCATCGATCCCCTCACAAGTGTCCAAACAGCTGGACCTAATTTTTTACACATTACAACCTGGTGAGGCTGCCACCTGAGTGGAAAGACAAGCTGTTAGCAGCTGTTTAGGGAGTGCTCAGCCATGAATGGACATTGCCCAGAGAGACGAGAATGACAGGACTGTGCAGGGCAGCAGCTGAGGTGGTTCACTGGGCTGCCTAAAAGTATGATCAGTATACGTGGGAATTAGCGAGACAATAGTGGCAGACTAAAGACTGCCAAGAAAAAGTCTTGCCTATGATGCCAGAACTCCAGAAAGCCCTATCCACTTGGATGTTGTGACAGTGCCTTGAGATAGGTGTTTCTCTTCAGCTCTGCTTGCCTCAGCAGTACTTGTGCACAGATGCATCCAGTGCAGGGTGGGGTAATCACTTTTTTCTAGATTACACCACTGGCTGGGCATGCATGACAAACACATCCATCACATAAACAAGTTGGAATCATTAGCTTTTCAGGACAGAGATCGTCAAGAAGATTGATAAAGATGGCGAGTCAGTGCTATATTTGGTATCATGCTACTGTTTTTCAACCTTGTTGCTACTATCATCAAAGTTGCAGTGTACACAGGTCTGGAAGTAGAATTTGTTTTGATGCTATTGAAGTAGGACTTACTTTGACGCTGTCGAAGAAGGAACTGATATTACTGGTAGGAATTATTTAGACACTATTCAAGTAGGGTTTATTTAGACACTGTTCAAGTAGGGTTTATTTTGACACTGTTCAAGAAGGAACTGATATTACTGAGGTAGGAATTATTTTGACACTATTCAAGTAGGGTTTATTTTGACACTGTTCAAGAAGGAACTGATATTTCTTGTCACAATACTGTACCATGACCCAAAGTGCTAAATTCTCATTTGGCGATCCCTAAATCGCACCCTAAAAACAAAATCCACCCAGGGAACCCTGGTAAGACCCCT
>SMGT01005564.1:77118-91382 GCA_004794575.1 Lanistes nyassanus
GCAGATATATCCAGCCCCTCCCAATCTGCACCTCCAGCCCCAGATATATCCAGCCCCTCCCAATCTGCACCTCTAACCGCAGATATATCCAGCCCCTCCCCATCTGCACCTCTAACCGCAGATATATCCAGCCCCTCCCAATCTGCACCTCCAGCCGCAGATATATCCAGCCCCTCCCAATCTGCACCTCTAACCGCAGATATATCCAGCCCCTCCCAATCTGCACCTCTAACCGCAGATATATCCAGCCCCTCCCAATCTGCTCGACTGCAGATTAGGGCCCCCTCCGCCAGAAAATCCCCCGGAGACATTGCCTGTAATCGAGGAGGAAGCAAGGGAGGCAATTCGCTCCCTGAAGGGAGGCAAAGCATCCCGAAAAAATATCGCAGCTGAACTAATCCAACATGGAAGGAAAGACCGTGATGGCGCTGACCACACTATGTCAGAGACATCTGGGAGTCCAAAACGTAGGCAGCAGCATCGACAATCCTTCGTAATAATTCTCCCCGAGAAAGGTAACAATCTCTTCTGCGTGAGCTTGCAAGCTCCGGGGGGGGGAGGGGGGAATTTTACGAGAAAAATGCAAACGACCCTGATAGAAGCCGGGCATTCTCGAGTTTACCAGCAAGTGACCAGAGTACGTTGGGCTCAATTATTCATAGGTAAAGCTGCTCGCAAAATGCACATTGCAAACCAGCATTACGATCGCTGTTAGGATGGAAGGACAGATAACGCTTATGCAACCAAACGCAGGGATGCTGACATAACCTGAAGGGTTTTTCTCATTCTTCCAGAAACTGCCTCCAGCATGAGCACAGCTGAGCTGGTATTCCGCGATGCGGCATCCTTCCAGGTAAGTTTAAAATTTAACAGGTTTTCATTTCTGAATATTTTAGTAGTGCTCTATGCTTTCAAGTTAATTGATAGAGTTACCATGTTGCTCATATGGAGAAATGGAATGTTAGTGTATGCAGCGATTTCAGTCGCCGACAGAAAGCTGCTGGTAAGATTGGTATCAACAGTCAACTTCTTGCAGCCTCGTGATGGTAGCTTTACGTGCCTGACACACGTCGCACTCGCGCATGTGTATGTGTGAAGGACAGGGCTTGCGTAAGATGCGCGCTTACCACGTTGTGGGTCGCCTTATTAAAGGGCGCAGTAGGGACCTATCCAAAGTGATAGAGAATACATTGTAGTAGTGATAGAGAATACATTGTAGTAGTGATAGAGAATACATTGTAGTAGTGATAGAGAATACACTGTAGTAGTGACAGAGAATACATTGTAGAAGCACTAATTTAGTGTACCACTCGGTAGCGTTACTGTTGTGTAACACTAAAATACCGCAGTATGAGTAGTGCGAGTACACTAGTTGTACATATGTAGCCTATTGCGGATGGTTTCTTGCAAACTCTCTGGAACAGCAAGACCTTAGGATTCTGCTTGGGTGAGTCTCTCGTGACGTACGAAGTATTTCCCCAGCGCTTCCATGGGCTGGGAGTCTGTCCCCTAGTCTGGGTGTGAAAAATAATTTCCCCAAAGGGGACATCGCATATGAACGGTTCATGATAAGATTTTAGACAAGTTGTTGCTGTTGTTGCTGCTATTAATTATGAATCATTTAGAGCCCAGTGCATGTTGCATATATTCTTCAACAACTTTGGTTCATTTTATCCACACTAGATATTTCATTCGTTCTGTTTCTCGCGAGTAGAATGGACTTTCGAACGGAGATGTTATTGTTCTTGCAGTTTTGATCGTGTGGTGGTTTTAGCAAAACAGCCGACTGACTGGACTCAGGATAACAGCGACAATGAAATGAAGGATCACGGCTGGGGATTGGGGGCTGGTGGTGGGGGTCAGTATCAGTCGAGGATCGTGCTGTTTGTGTTGTGCTCACGTGCGGTGGCGACACGGCTGGCTGTGTGCAGCGCTGCTGTCGTTGTTTCCCTTGCATTGCATTTCTTGTTATCAGGTAGCATTCAGTTCTGTTTGTTCTTGACGCTCTAGTGCTGTTTTAATAAAGTTTTATTTGGTTGCTTGCATCGTCTTCTCGCGTTCACTATACGGTTTGGCTGTAAGCAGTGTTTGTCCCATGCAAGCATATACTTTTTGTCCCACAGACACAGCATACACTGTTTGTCCCACAGACACAGCATACACTGTTTGTCCCACAGACACAGCATACACTGTTTGTCCCACAGACACAGCATACACTGTTTGTCCCACAGGCACACCATGCATTGTTTGTCCCACAGGCACACCATACACTGTCATATAAACACACCATACACTGTCCCACAGGCACACCATACATTGTTTGTCACACAGACACACCATACATTGTTTGTCATATAGACACACCATACACTGTTTGTCCCACAGGCACACCATACACTGTTTGTCTCACAGGCGCACCATACATTGTTTGTCTCACAGGCACACCATACACTGTCCCACAGGCGCACCATACACTGTTTGTCTCACAGGCACACCATACATTGTTTGTCTCACAGGCACACCATACACTGTCCCACAGGCGCACCATACACTGTTTGTCTCACAGGCACACCATACATTGTTTGTCTCACAGGCACACCATACACTGTCCCACAGGCGCACCATACACTGTTTGTCACACAGGCGCACCATACACTGTTTGTCTCACAGGCGCACCATACATTGTTTGTCACACAGACACACCATACATTGTTTGTCATATAGACACACCATACACTGTTTGTCCCACAGGCACACCATACACTGTTTGTCCCACAGGCGCACCATACATTGTTTGTCTCACAGGCACACCATACACTGTCCCACAGGCGCACCATACACTGTTTGTCACACAGGCACACCATACATTGTTTGTCACACAGGCACACCATACACTGTCCCACAGGCGCACCATACACTGTTTGTCTCACAGGCGCACCATACATTGTTTGTCTCACAGGCACACCATACACTGTCCCACAGGCGCACCATACACTGTTTGTCAAACAGGCACACCATACACTGTTTGTCACACAGGCACACCATACACTGTCCCACAGGCGCACCATACACTGTTTGTCACACAGACACACCATACACTGTTTGTGCCACAAGCACACCATCCACTGTCACATAGACACACCATACACTGTCACATAGGCACATCTGGGAAAGTAAACGTTGCTTGTGAGCTTTTGACTGTGCGCGCGTGTATGTATGTGCATTTGACTGTGGGCGCATACATGTGAGAGTGAAGTCTTTGCATGCGTATGTTAATAACGTTTGACTGCGTGTTACACATGCATCCCCTCCCCGCCAACAAATCTAGAGGTGTCTGTTGTTTCTCAACGGAAATACTTGACCCATTCTTTAAAGGAAACATTGGCACTTTGGCAAGCAAAGCTTGTTAGCTCTGACATGTTTACAAAAATAGAAACTTTTGAAATTATGATGAGTAGAATCATGTTACTGATGACTTGTGTTGTGTAGTCCACCACCAAGGCCTCGTTCGTAAACTTCAACACGAACGCGTGTTTTCGTCTTTTTAGAGTTGACAACTTTAGGAAAACATCCAAAGACGCGCTAGCTGGAGACAGAGGGTGTGAGTTCTGCGCTGCAATAGGGAACATAATATTCCTGTAAATGTAAGACATGAGAAAATTAAGTAGACATCAGACTAGAGGAAACATTTGAAAACTTCTCTCGTGGCGGTTTCCCCACATTCCATAAAGGGTGTCGTTCGCTAAAGATAAGAGACTCTTAAAATATTTAGAAGCAATTGGAAATTCCTGAAGAATTGCAGACAGCTTCACTAAGATGTCACTAAATGTTGATTAGCGTCAAGCGTATGAGACTGTAAAGTTAATGTCATAAATGTTACTGTTAAACGGTCTTGAAAACTACCAGGAAGTTAATCCCTGTAAAGTCCAGCCCATCTGTCACCACAAATATGCTTACTGCCAAAATCAGGATGTTTATCGAATGGACCAATGGTGGACTCCATAGGTGTCGGTCATCTGAGCAAATGTTGTTAGTGATAGTGAAGTTAATCGCCTTTCAGCCTGAGAGCAATTGACAATTCTGTGTCCTCAATTCTAGCCACACTTACTTCTTAACCCACTTGTGCTCTGTGTTCTAGATATGGAACACAAGATTGTAACTCATAGCGTACCTGAGCTGATTACACGTTGTGTGACTGCTGTGACTGACCATGCAATGCAAATGATTACACAATTCACACATACGTTCTTGTGGTTATTTTCTTGCTGTTCTAACGCGAGGTCGTTTGTACACCGTTAGTACACCGAGTTTTGCAGCTTTTTTGGCAGCAAGGCGAAACAAAGGAGCATTGTGGTCCCTCAAAAGGGACACCGGAAGTGCGTTAGGGAAGGCTGCAGGATTGAGAGCGCGTTTGAATATTTCTCCAGTTTTATGTGTTTCTTCCGTCATGTTTTCTTGATCTTCGTCTCCCTCCTTCCTCTCTCCCTCCCCTTCCTCTCTCCCTCTCCTTCCTCAAAATTCACCAATAAGTTGGGAATAAATGCGTTTGGGCTATAAACTCAATTCTGTGATTTTTATGGTGCTTGGGTAGTAAAGGAGGTGTGGCTGTGTAAGAGACATGTTGGCAGGACGGGGTGAAAGGACGGGGTGAAAGGACGGGGTGAAAGGACGGGGTGAAAGAACGGGGTGAAAGAACGGGGTGAAAGCTGGGGTGAGAAGAGTCTGTCAGTCTGGAGTGTGTATGATGGATGATTTTGGGGGGGGGGGAAGGGGTTTTTTTTTGGGGGGGGAGGGGGGGAGAGGGGGGAATGTGGTCTTCCCGAGACCACACCATGACAGTTCGTTAAGTTAGAGGTGACAAAGAGGAAGAATTTTTCTTGAGTCTAAAAATAAATTTCAACTTGTGCCATTGTCGATGACTAAAATCTTTCCAATGGTTCTTAGCAAACTCTTCTAATAAGTAGTGAAAATAATAAGACGCTTATGGCTTGTGAGCGGAACAAGAAGTGGGATAATACAGGTGGCTTGTTGATGGAAAGGGTGTGGGATAATACAGGTGGCTTGTTGATGGAAAGGGTGTGGGATAATACAGGTGGTTTGCTGATGGAAAGGGTGTGGGATAATACAGATGCATTGATGATGGAACATGGTTTGGGATAATACAGGTTGCTTGTGATGGAATAGTATTTAAGAAACTTAGAAACAGTTTTGCAATGGACGTTTCAGCAATTCCAGACCATATTATTGACCTGGATTTACGCGCCATCTTACATTTTACGGTAACTGCAGGACTCTGGTGGATAGGACAGCAACAGCCACTAGGTGTACAGACTATCATTCAGCCGAGCCACACTAAGACTTCTGATGCTAGAACGAAAAGGAAAGGGAATCACAGACGTGTGTGGCCAGCCTTACAGCTATGATGGCAGGTCAGTCATTTGAGATCACACAGGTCGCGGATCTGTCTTGAAATTTCGAACTGGTCGATGGGAAACTAGAGGGATTCCCCGCGATCACTCTGTGTATATGCAAGAAACAGTATGAACTCACGAAAGAAGGATTGTACTCTCACTTGAAACACTCACGGCTTGCGAGCTTCAGTCATCAGCGTATTCTAGTCAAACACTTCGGCTCCGGAAGTCCTCATACTGCCCTGTCTGAACCGGACTCCAGCGGACCCTATAAAAGTCGGCTGTTTTCTATATTTAAGAATACTCTTCGTTTCTGCTCTGCCAAGGTTTGAAAAGTTTCCTTCAGACTTCGGAGAACTGAGCATTTTAAGGTACGTGTGAGAGGTTACGATATTCTGACGTCTTGTGACCAACTCGAGGTGCACAAGAAGACACTGGGGATGTAATTACAACACCATAGGGCTGCACGTAACACTCGGGAAGGTTCTTCCACAAGCAACGGTAGACAGCCTCCAGAAATATTTTTTTAAATTGCGTTAGACACAGTGTCAAAATGACACACTGTAGCGAAGTCACACAACAGCAAACTGTAAATTGTACAGCAAGCACACAGTATCGAAATGGTAAATTGAACTGAAGAAGCACAATAGCACAATGGCAAATTATAGTGTAGGTTGGCAAAGTTGTGTAGTAGGTTGGCAATGTTGTGTAGTAGGTTGGCAATCTTGTGTAGCCTGCTTGGACTCAATTTAATCTGATGTTGCAGACGGCAGTTTACTCCATCATGAGGGCGACAACAATTGTGGTCATGGTGACGGCTGGGTTGCTGGCGGTCATTTTGATACCAACGTTGACGGCGTCCCGGGGGGTGAGGTGGTAGCGGTGGTAGCAGTGGTGGTGGTGGTGGTGATGATGATGGTGGTGGTGATGGTGGTGGTGGTAGCGGTGGTGGTGGTGGTGGTGATGGTGGTGGTGATGGTGGTGGTGGTGGTGGTAGTGGTGGTGGTGGTGGAGGTGAGCAGTTGTAGTGACGTCATACAAATTTCTGGTGATGCATGGTGTTGATGTTGGTGTGGATGCTGGTTATGGCGACAGAAATAACACGGAGGTTATTGTTGTTGTTGCTGCTGCTGGTCGCTGTAGCGGGGTCGATCGTAATGATGATCATGACAGTGATGACGGAGAAAATCAAGGGGAGACTTGGAGAGGGGGACTAAGGAGAGGGGTGATGGTGACCAGCGCAGAAAGGTTAAGGCTTGAGGGTTGACGGTCGATGGCTGATGATTGATGGCGATAGACGAAGACTCTGTTCATTGTAGGCCAGAAATCACTTGGCGTCTGCATGCTTTGGGTTATTTTGTGGTTTCTTTCGCAGGCACGTCTTCTAACCCTTTACCACTACACAAATAGGGCAGGTGTCGATGGCATCAGGACCTCGAACATGATTCGTCGAAGCACTCGGCCGACTCTCCACTACGGACCGGGTAAGAGTGTACACACCAAATACTCGAAGACACTGTGTGAACAGACAACCTCCTCTTTATACCCCACCCCGCCATATTTTGTCATCTCCTGCTTACGATGTTTAACGGATATCGATCTGTCATCATCATTACGATCCGAGTCCCTAGCGTTGGGGTATCTTCGCTTCCCAGGTCCGGTGACACTCTGAGGTGGACGCTCAAATTCGACAATCCATCGACTTCACTAACGAGTTGCGGTTGAATCATGATAAACATCTACAGTCTCTCTCGCAGACAGTTCCGGTTGTCACTATAATTGTCTTCATTAAATTGTAGACACCATCTCAGCGTCGCATCAATTAAAACAATACCTTCGTGTCCATGCTCGAATCACGTGACCAATGCTCCCTTAGCAACTTCCGGTCTCGCACACAGCAGCCGACTGTTTGGTTCCATCACACGCAGTTGCAATCCCTGACGTGTAGCGGCTGAGACGGACACGGTCTCACACTAGCCTCCTGAGGATAACGGTCCCTCCCCGCAGCTGTCCTCCCAAAGTGCTCTTCTCTTTCGCTCCTTCGTTCCTCCACATACAGCAGTTCGTCCGTCCACTATAATCAGCTCCCAACAAAGAAACCCTACCCACATCCATTAATATAGTAGTCTGCGGCATCAACCCTAAAAATACATGATAAAAAACTCTACCCACATCCATTAATACAGTAGTCTGCGGCATCGACCATAAAAATACATGATAAAAAACTCTACCCACATCCATTAACTCTTTGGATCCGGCGTTGATAGTATACTATCAACGCCCTATTATACCCTTGAGCCCGCGTTGCTTGTATACTATCAACGGATTTAAACATTTGCAGCGACGCATTTAACGATGTAAGGGAGGTAAACTTTATATCATTGTAAAGCTCTATCATCGCCTGTTTCCCCTGCACTGTCTAAATGAGTTTCGGAAAAGTTTGGGCTTGCCAAACGAGATTTAAGTGTAGTGGGGGCTGGCCAGGTCTGCTTCCGTTATTCAAAATGGCTACACGCGGGAAGAGGACCTTGCGTCTCTCCGCGGCCCTTAGCGTTTTGGAAGAGCTAAATGAAAGCGATACCAGTAACGACAGTCACTAAAGTGTCAGACACAGATTTGGAAGACAGTCAGAGTCAAGAGTCTCGAGACACTGATTTGGAAGAGGAGAGTGGAAGCCAGAGACAAGATACCGAAGCGGAGGGAGGGGGTGTCTAAACAAATAACCGCGATCATACTGAAGACGCCGACACTAAAAACACCTCAATATGCGAACAGTTTGTGAACTTCAAGGGTGCAATTGTGTTTTATTTCACAGTGGAACCATTCACCAACAGATTCAAAGTAGAATACTCCTGATTACTGGATTTATTTACCTGTGGGAAGTGTACAAGCAGTGAAACCTTCTTTTGTACCAATTTTTTTTGTGTGTGCAAAAAATGACTATATTTGGCACCAAATAGTAAGTACAATTTAATATTTTTAACTAAAAGTAGTGTTTCCAGTGTGATGTGGAAGAATAGATCTTTCTAAATATGTAAAATATATTATGATGCGTTTGGTAGTTTTCAAGTAGTATTTGTTTTTAAAAAGTGTAAATCTGTGTCGCCCCCTGGGGTAACTACTTTGGGTTTAACCCTTCGGATCCAAAGAGTTAATATAGTAGTCTGCGGCATCAACCATAAAAATACATGATAAAAAACTCTACCCACATCCATTAATACAGTAGTCTGCGGCATCGACCATAAAAATACATGATAAAAAACTCTACCCACATCCATTAATACAGTAGTCTGCGGCATCAACCCTAAAAATACATGATAAAAAACTCTACCCACATTAATTAATACAGTAGTCTGCGGCATCGACCATAAAATACATGATAAAAAACTCTACCCACATCCATTAATATAGTAGTCTGCGGCATCAACCATAGGCCGCTGTCCTTTCCAATCCGAAGGGGCTTTTGATACCCGTGTGCTGTACCGTATGACAGTCATTTTCCTGCTGTCCAGCCCATGCGGCACATCTACTGAAGCTAAGTCTTTTTCTTCTGTTTTCATTTTTTCGTCGTTTTTGTGTCGTCCTGATGAAGGGGTAGTGCCCCGAAACGTGTAGATTGTCTTCGTCTTTGTCATGTCTTAGCTTGGTCCTGTTCCCTTGTTTTTAACTACAAATAAAGTAATCATCCCAAACAATATCAGAAATACCCGTCCTTTGTCCCGACACAGTTTCTTGTCCGTTACTGAGCTAGTCGTTCCAAACACTGTGTAGCTCCAGTCGTTACTAACTCAACCCGCAGCAGTCTCTACCGGCAAAATCTCTACATGGACATGACGAAATGGACTAAATGGACTAAATGGACTAAATGCTGTACAAACAGAGACAGAGACAGAGACAGAGACAGAGACAGAGACAGAGACAGAGACAGAGACAGAAAGTCAGAGAATCAGCCATTTTGCAAACGCTGTGCAGGAGTGTACTTCACCCCGCTATCCCCTGAAGCCGGCAAGAGGGCGGTTGGCATGGCCTGTTATGGCACACATTACGGGCGCATGGCTGCAGCAGGCAGACTGGACTACGCTGTTGTGGTCACAATCCCGGCCGGCGAGGTTGAGGAAGTGCGACACAACGTGTTCGTGCACAGGGCGGACCTGGACCTGGACGACTACAGACCTCGGTTCATCACTTGTCGGTGGCCGGCGGCAACTAGTCGTCAGCGGAACACTCGACGACCTCGTCAGATTCACGCTGAGTGAATGTCACGTGACACGATGAGGTCCAGGGCTGGTTTGCATGACATTTCATAGTTGCCCTTCTGGTCATAAGACGTATTTTACATACATCTTTACGTACGGAAAGGGTTGGTTTGCGTGAGCACTCGTCCCCTGTTCGTACATAAAATACGCATGGAGAATGGATCTTAAGGACAATTTACACGATGCAATATTTCCAGCTTTGAGCGCATTGTTTACCATATATGAAAGTTGAAATGTTGACAAAATGTTGCAAGGGCCCTCTCAACATTTTACGAGGATAGAATGCTGCGCTATTTTCTTGCAGGGGTTCAAAATGTTGGAAGTGTTTCAGCCAATCAGAAGATTGTCGTGCATCTAGTGCGGAGTAGTCTAGTTCCTCGCGATCCTGAAAGGTCTTAGATTATCAGTGAACTGGTCAGAAGAACGGACTTTCCAATCAATAGAGCTTTGGCTGCAGCATCCCTGGTTTTAGGATAATTCATCGCCGGATCACGTGATGATCATGTGACATTAGCCGGCGGGTAAAGTGTTGCAGGTTTCTCGCACCGTGTACGCAGGGTGCTCGGAAATATATTTTCTTGAGAGCATTGCATCGTGTCAGTAGCCATTTACTACCACTCTTATGATCGAAAGGGCAGTTACGAAAGCTCATGCAAGCCGGCCCAGAACAATTTCGGACCATGGACTCGGGTTATTCGTAGTCAGACCGCAATGTCTTGTGTGTGTTCCTCCGCATTTTCACCACCATTCTTTTCTTGTTTGGCCATTCCGAGTGACAAATATACAGGATGGGAGGGAGGGGGACTTTTATTAAGGCAATAATTTGTATCAGCGCTAGAAGAACATGACATCTTAAAGGAGGAAAGGAACAAGTACTGCGAAACTCCGAAGCACGTCGACTGGTCTGATCCACATTTAGTCACGATGGTTTTGTAAGTAAAACAGCGTCTCCATCAGTTCTGCTAATGAAAGATACTTCGTTGTCGCCGTCCGACTGCTGAGGATTCAGTTTTTTTAAACAGAGGCTAAGTTTTCTTTCCTTGAGTAGAAATCAGTGCAGCGAAAACTTCACACTAACCGACTGTAGACTACTGTGCTAAGGGAGCGTGAATTATTTTATATCTGTATACATTGCGCATTTTGCTTATAGCTCCACAAGAATTCTTTTAATTTCCATCAACATTTTAAAGTTTATGATTTGTCAAATACTGTGTGAAGTGCAAAGATATATAAGTGCCTTCCAAACATGAAAAAGTTGCTTTGCAATCTGTCTTGGTGTTGGGTACATATGATCTTATTTTTTGACTTGCCTTAAAAGCTATTTTTCTTTCTTACTAACAAAGAAATGCAAAAACTAAAACTGACGACTTTGTAATTTGTTCGAACTATGGATGAACTCATGGTATACGACTTCCGTCTCATAGCCAACTGAATATAATTTCAGTATCTAGCCAAATAGTTTCAGTATCTAGCCAAATAGTTTCAGTATCTAGTCAAATAGTTTCAGTTTCTAGCCAAATAGTTTCAGTATCTAGCCAAATAGTTTCAGTATCTAGACATATAGTCTCAGTATCTAGGCGTATAGTTTCAGTATCTAGGCCTGTAGTTTCTTCAGTATCAAGGTCTATAAATAGTTTCAGTATCAATGCCCTATAGTTTAAGTATCTAGGTCCATAGTTTAAGTATCTAAGCCTAAAATTTCGATCAGTATCAAGACTACAGTTTCAGTATCAAGGCCTATCGATCAGTAAGGCCAATGGTTTCAGTATATAGACCTACTTTTTCAGTATCTAGGCCTATTTTCGCGATGTTTGCCTTAAGCGAATTTTCTGCTCGAGCTTCTGTGTCAGTGCCGTGATAATAGCTACCGTTCTTTTTGTGATGTGCGTCTGTGTATTTATGCGTGTGCATATATATGTGTGTGTGCGTGTGTGTGCGCTATATGGATGTGCATGTTTGGTTGCGTCTCTTTCTCTCTCTTTCAGTCTGTCTGTCTGTGTGTGCGAGTATGTGTGCGCAATCATGTGCAGGGTTGCGTTCAGTCTGCTCACACCAAAACCACTTTCACATGTTCTTCTCTTGACAGATCTCTCTGGAATTGTGCCCAGCGCCTTAATGCTGCAGGAAGAAAGCTTTAGTGAGCTTCACACATTACTGACCAGGCACCTAACTCTGCTTACATTAAAAACGACAGAAGGACAAATAGCTGCTTTCAGGAAGGGAATGATGTGTATTTTTATCTAACCATCGTAAATCTTATGACATGACAACATATATAAAACGTTACATAAAATGCGGCTCATCTTCAACAATTAAATTACTTACATAATTTCACCTCTGGTTATTTTGCAGCCATTTTTGTCAGCATGCCATCTATTCCATCAACAGTGTTGTAGAGGACACACGAATAGTTTAGTAGACCTGCTACTGGCCATATTTATTCCAGGACTTTTTTAAACAGGGGAGAGTTCAAATACCAATGTTATTTATCCATATTTGTCATTTTTCTTATTAACAGCACTTGGTTTCTGCCTACTGGTAAAGCAGTATTTATTGCAAACCACATCCCAACAGGCTAATGTGACTTGACTGACCCAGTTGCCACCTTGTAGTCATCTTAACAGTCGGTGGTGTGGCTGTCTGCAAACTCGACCATGAGAGAGGAGTTCATCTGATCAGTCAAGTAAAGGGCACATATTAATGTTGATTTGATATGTTCGCTGTATCTCCATATAGTAACTGGCACGAAGAACTTGTGGAGAGATTAGACAGCCTCAGTATATCTGTGTATTTTTGGTATCCTTAACTATGGCCAAACCCCTAAGGGGAGATAATCGTGCGAAAGAAAATCGACAAAAGTTATTGGCATTGAAGCATGAAATCTGAGAGGTACCACAACTACTACACACTAAATATTTTAACACTAATTATATGTAAAAGGTGTTAAAGCAGGTGCCAAATAAGTAATGCATGTGTAAATAGTATTACGATGTGTGTTACATCTGTTCTTAATGATCTTAGCATGCCCCTACTTGACCGAACACTTGCTGCTGTCAGACGTTTGGAACATTATCAGAAAACCAATTATACATTTCCCGGACTTTTGAACATTTTCGAGAACGCAGACCAGAACACTTTTTACACTAGTTTAGCACCAAGTGTTCTAACGTGAACACTTCTTGTTTACAGTGCATATGAATATTAATGTGGTCATGCTAAAAATCCTCAGGGGGTTCTTCTCGACGACAGTATACGATGGGAATACTCTTTTTTTTTTTACTTCGCCAAAACACTTCCCGACATTTGATTGTAAGTCTTTCCATTCCATCCTCAGAAAAGTTTAGGCCCAATCGCGAAGGAGATTTCGTTAGGTGCAATGCAGGGGGTTTGGGTAACGCCCTTTATGCCGGTGTTCTGAACACAGAACCTCCCATAGCCTGCAGCTGCAACAGCAAAACCTGAAAGTCTTGGGAAGAGACTTACTGTAAATGGCAGGAAGACGTCGGATAAATGGCAGTACAGAATATTTCTCCCCTTGTTTTCCTGAACTTGTTTTCAGTGGCCAACACTTTGGTATTTGAGACGGGCAGAGAGATTAATGAGGACGGGAGGGAGAATCTTGGAAATCGGGAAAAAAGCCCTAGTGGTCTCTGCAGACTTGAGAAAAAGGGACTTATTTCTACTATGAGATTTTGTAAAAGGGAAATAACTGGAGAATACAGACAATATTCCAGTGGTTCGGCACAACGGACTCCGCAAACAAAGTTACCATAACCGTACATTCATCCCCACCAACTGTTTCACTCTTCAGAACACTTACAAAACACGACCAAATCTCGTAGTGTCGACAGTGAGTGTCCAACGACCTCATAAAGGCTGTTTCAAAATCGTCTTTTCTACGTTTACTAACACTCAAATGTGAGAGTCTTCATTGATTAACAAAAAAAAGGTAACTAAAGAAGAAAGAAAGGAAAGGAAAAGAAAGAAGTGGACAAATGCTGTGATGCAATATTTACATACTTTTTATTGTTTGACGAACACAGTCAACATTGATACACCATGGACTATATACTCCCCAGCAATCGACGCCCTGGGGTTAGTTGCTGGTGTTTCATATTCTTTCGAAACTTAAACGGAAGGCTGAACAGAGATACTACAAGATCAAACACCAATTGTAGAACATGCAGCCCACTTATCTAGACAAAACATTCTGTTTTTGCAATATCAGATGACAAGGGAGGGAGTGTGTGGCAACACTTTTCTAAACAACTTCCGAAATAAGACATGGCTATATCAACTCTTTCCAAAATAAGAAATGGCTATATCAACTCTTTCCATAATAAGACATGGCTTTCTCAACTCTTTCCATAATAAGACATGGCTATATCAACTCTTTCCGTAATAAGAAATGGCTGCATCAGCTCTTTCCATAATAAGACATGGCTATATCAACTCTTTCCGTAATAAGAAATGGCTGCATCCGCTCTTTCCATAATAAGACATGGCTATATCAACTCTTTCCAAAATAAGAAATGGCTATATCAACTCTTTCCGTAATAAGAAATGGCTGCATCAGCTCTTTCCATAATAAGACATG
>SMGT01005564.1:141823-182971 GCA_004794575.1 Lanistes nyassanus
GAGCTGATTATAACAAAGAAGCTGAGATTTATGGTGGCAAAGAATTTACTGACACGATAGTAGCTGTGCTGATAGACATCTATAAAGGATTCACAACGCTAGAAATGTTGGCAACACCGGGGTGCCGCGCCTGCGCAGTGACAGCGCTGCGTTGTGACCACGCAGCCCGCTAGCACTTCATGGAGTGAAATATTTAACCTGGGCAAAAACCTCTCTTGCCCTCCGTAACCAGAAAACCCCATGCGAAACTGGCAAATTTAGTATTCTGATCAGCGCCTGCAGTGTGTCGCTGTCAGAAAACACGCGCTCGAGAGAAAGTTATAACTTAAAAAATATCGGATTTGCAGTTGTAACACAAAACATGCCACTTTATTGAACACGCTATTGGCAGTGGGTGGGTAAACTTTAAAGAAAATTATGTTCTCCCCCACCCCCCCCACCCCCACTTCCTTCCGCCTCAGGGAGAGGAGACCTTAGACAACAATTCGAACTGTCCTTGGGCCAAACGAGAATGTGCAGTCATCCCGATTTTCATCGAAATGCGCCATCTCCAGTTTTATTTTGAAGTCCCAACGGTTAAAACTCTTATGATTGTCTTTACATTTTGTTTAGCAGTCTCACCGTAAGCAGGTTTCCTCCATCACCACAAACTGGGGTGAGTTGATACAGGGTTGGGCACGCCCACCGTTGTCAGCGGCACCACACAGTCCGTGATTTAAAAAAAAAAAAGAAGACTGAGTGCCGAACTTTTAATCAGGCGAAAACTGCGGACAGCTAAGCTCACAGGACAGAGGTCTGAGAAACACGACATGGGATAAATCAGCACCAGACGTTAGCAGCTGGCTAGTGAAGACGCCAGTTCTCAAGGAACAGGGCACCTCTCTGGCCATATTTATGGCCTGGCCCTGTCCAATACGCTGACTGCAAAGCTGTGTTCTCAGCGGGTGACTTTAGCGGCTCCTTACGAAGATTTGTACAGCGGTTGTTTGGCTCTGGTTGCTTTTAATGGTTCGTTTTATTTTTAAGGGTGTTTTTTAAAATGCATCTGCAAGTTTTTTTGGGGGTGGGTAGGGGTGACGAGTGTGTTCATGAGGTGAACTTATTGACCAGAAGTCGCTGACCAAAGCAATGCAGTTCTTATCGTGCTGGTGTGACTCAAAAAAGATATTTTTTCAAACCATACCAGGGTGGGTGGTGGGGGCAGGGGGATGGGGTGGACAAGCTCGGGTGTGGGTGAATTTGTTTGGACACCAAACTGCGCCCCTCCCCTGCCTTCTCTTTTTGTTGGTTACCCCTCTCCCCTTCATCGTCTTCCATCCTTCCACTGTTCTCCCACTTCTGTGCGTGTTCCTGCGTGCTTCATTTGTATCGCTGGATTGTTGGCCCGTGGAAGCTTACTGCTACAGGACAGACATCTCAGGCTTTGCCTTAAAGCAAACTAAAGATGATGATAAGAAAATGTTAATGATCATTAAACTCCTGTCTTTGGACAGTGCAATAAGTGGCCTTGTGGCAGCACTTATCTTTACACGACCTGTCTGCTTGTCTTTAAACGACCTGTCTGCTTATCTTTACACGACCTGTCTGCTTGTCTTTACAAGCACTGTCTGCTTATCTTTACACGACCTGTCTGCTTGTCTTTACATGACCGGTCTGCTTATCTTGACACGACCTGTCTGCTTGTCTTTACACGACCTGTCTGCTTGTCTTTACACGACCTGTCTGCGTGTCTTTACACGACCTGTCTGCTTGTCTTTACACGACCTGACTGCTTGTCTTTACATGACCGGTCTGCTTGTCTTTACATGACCTGTCTGCTTGTCTTTACACGACCGTCTGCTTGTCTTTACACGACCGGTCTGCTTGTCTTTACACGACCTGTCTGCTTGTCTTTACACGACCGGTCTGCTTGTCTTTACACGACCGGTCTGCTTGTCTTTACACGACCGTCTGCTTGTCTTTACATGACCGGTCTGCTTGTCTTTACATGACCGGTCTGCTTGTCTTTACACGACCTGTCTGCTTGTCTTTACACGACCTATCTACTTGTCTTTACATGACCGGTCTGCTTGTCTTTACATGACCGGTCTGCTTTTCTTTACATGACCTGTCTGCTTGTCTTTACACGACCTATCTGCTTGTCTTTACATGACCGGTCTGCTTGTCTTTACACGACCTGTCTGCTTATCTTTACACGACCTGTCTGCTTGTCTTTACACGACCTGTCTGCTTATCTTTACACGACCTGTCTGCTTGTCTTTACACGACCGGTCTGCTTGTCTTTACACGACCGGTCTGCTTATCTTTACACGACCTGTCTGCTTGTCTTTACATGACCGGTCTGCTTTTCTTTACATGACCTGTCTGCTTGTCTTTACACGACCTATCTGCTTGTCTTTACATGACCGGTCTGCTTGTCTTTACACGACCTGTCTGCTTATCTTTACACGACCTGTCTGCTTGTCCTTACACGACCGGTCTGCTTATCTTGACACGACCTGTCTGCTTGTCTTTACATGACTGGTCTGCTTTTCTTTACATGACCTGTCTGCTTGTCTTTACACGTCCTATCTTCTTGTCTTTACATGACCAGTCTGCTTTTCTTTACATGACCTGTCTGCTTGTCTTTACACGACCTACCTGCTTGTCTTTACACGACCTTTATAGTTCCCGAACATCACACGGCAATCTACTTGCCTCTCATCTGACTGCATAGAACGCATATTTCACTCATCCAGTCATTGTAACGGCTGTCCATACGTATGTCAAATTGTCCCAACACTCGCGACTAACATTTGCTTTTCTTTATTAAAAGAACCCAATCGTTTACTAATAACGTAAACGGATTGACTATAATCAGAAAATAAAGCCGTTATAAAATAGCAGAACTTAACATATCACTAAGTTGGGAAAATTCTTGCTGATGGCAACATGAGAACTAAGCCAAGGTAAATACTGACACAAAGTTGACTGTTTTTCATCAACAAACAAACAAACAAACAAACAAACAAAAGACACTAATCTGTGGATCAGAAAGAGATGGGAGATTTGCACAGGAACTGGAAGAGAAATGTTGGCATGTGTGCAAAAATGAAACAGTCACTTGTTTTACTGCTGAATGTTTCTGGCAGTATTTCCACATGGGACGATCAAGCCACTAGGTTCACGGAAAATCCTGGGTATTTGATAAAAAAAATTCAGTTAAATCGATCTTTGTAGGCTTAAGATATCAATGTTTATATGCTAAAAAGGAAGATGAGAGAGAGAGAGGAAGGAAAAGAGAGGGGGAAGGAAAAGAAAGAAAAACCACAAAGGAAAAAGAAAAGCTAAATAAAATGGTGAAATAAAAATTTTAAAATCATTCGCGCCTTCACGAATCTTTAATGAAGCAAACAGGACGCTTGCATTTTGCATCTATCCGCGTTACCGCCGTCTTCTGGTCAGTGACGATAAGGCTGCCAAGTTCTGAGGTGACGGGGGGCGGGGAAGGGGGGTAGGTAGTTACTGCGGACAACTCTGGAGTTCTTCAAGAGTCTGTTTAGTCCAAATCCTTTAAATAGCTCTTCATTTTGCAGTTCTGATCTTCAAAGCTGTGGAGCGAAAATCCGTGGGCAAATGTGAAACTTTAAAAAAAAAACGCAAACACAAGAAAATACAATATCCGACAAAGTGCTCCAGGAATTTTGAAAAAAATTGAAGAGGACAAAATGTGCTGGGTTCTTATCAATTTTATTAAAACGTATACACTCCATTAATTAAATAAGTTAAAAATTACAAATCATTTAAATGTTCCTGTTCTCGAAGCGCATATTTTGCGACAACAGTTAAGTTGCTTTTACAAAACTGATTGGCGCTTCTAAAATCTTTCGAAGCAGCTACACGCACCATTTTGGGGCGGACGTCTACACCAGCCCACCTCTAATACACAGATACCCCCCCCCCTCCGCCCGAAAAAAACTCCACCATCTTCAAATCCGGGTCTTCACAGGAAGACGAGGCTTTCGAAAAAAAAGAAAAAAAGAAAAGAAAGGGAATCCGGATGTACTCAGTGACTTGCTTCAAATTCTAATTCAACGAGGATGACATCCGTCAAACCTACGTCCCTGAAAGCAATTTTTTAATAAACAAAAACATATTAGCTAAAACACTTTTAGGAGGTGAGGGCTTTAAAGCGAAGTGCGCAACCGAATAAAACATTTAATTAAAAACTTCTGATTGGTGAAAGCGATTGTGATATTAACGTTTACAATCACAAAAACTGACTGGCCAGAAGGCAGCAACAGTGCGTCTACGTGTACAGTAAATCCGATGCCAAAAGAGGCTAGGAGTAGGGCGGTAGGTAGGTATTTGGGCTTAACGCCGTTTCAGCAGCTAAGGCTAGATCACGGCGGTACGAGTAGGGCGGACACAGCTCAGACCGGTCCTTGGATCCACGGGATCAGGAGGTACACTGCACAGCAGTCAGAGACGGCGAGCTGAGTGAGGTGCTTGCGTCGGAACTGAGGAGCTCCCGGCATGACAGCCTGACAGCTGTATGAACTTGTACTTGTTTTTAATGTGGTGACAGCTGTAGAACATGTGCTTGTTTTTATGTGACAGCTGTATGAACATGTGCTTGTTTTTATGTGGTGACAGCTGTACGAACTTGTGATTGTTTCTTATAAAATAAAAACAAGCGACTGCCGCTTGGAGGAAAATCCAAATTAAATTTAAAACAAATGAACTGGACCAAGCTAAAAAAAAAGGACAAAGACGAAGACAATCTACATGTTTGAGGGCACTACCCCGTCATCAGGACGACACAAAAACGACGGAAAAACGAAAACGAAAACGAAAAATAAAAAGACTTAGCTGCAGTAGATGTGGCGCGTGGGCTGGATGGCAGGAAAATGACTAAAGTCTTTTTCTTTTTCGTTTTTCCGTCGTTTTTGTGCCGTCCTGATGAAGGGGTAGTGCCCCCAAACATGTAGACTGTCTTCGTCGTTGTCCTTTTTATAGCTTGGTCCAGTTCCTTTGTTTTAAATTTAATTGTTTTTATGTACTGACAGCTGTATGGACTTGTACAGATGACAGATTATGGACTTTTTGCTTTTTTTTTTGGGGGGGGGGGTGTTGACAGGGAATCTCCACTCCATCTGTTACAAGTACAGAGAGAGAGACTTGTGAATAATCTTTATAGACATCAGAACAATAATAATCAGTGGCTAGTGTGGGTGGGTGGGTCTGTGACTCGGGTGGTCTGTCACTCGACTAGTGGGTTGTCTTTCCCTTAGCTGGTGTGTGGTCAGTCCTTAAACTGTTATCGGGGGACTGAGACAGGCCGGAACGTGTGTCACGTGGGAATTGGAAATCGTCTTCAGAAGCAGCGAGTGTTTGACAACGCACAGATGGCTTTTGACTGTTACATGGGAAGCAATTGTGAAGTATGACGACAGAAAAATCGGGTGTGCTGGCACCAAGATATGGTGTGTGATGGTACCAAGATATGGTGTGTGATGGTACCAAGATCTGATTATGGCGACACAAAGATCTGGTGTGTGGAGACACCAAGACAGTCAGTGTGCAGCATGTGGCATGTGAGAACTGAGAACCGTCTATGTGAGGATTTAGTACAGGCCGTCCCATGTGTCGGAAACCAAGAGGCGTCATGTGTACATCACCTTTGTAGTAAGTGTAAAGTGTGTGATGCGTTTAGAAATAATGAGTTTCTCTTGCTCAGTGCCTGAGCACCTTTCCCTACATGTCTATGGCGCTACGGAACACAAACAGCCCACCTGGAACAGAAAGTCGCAACTGTTTAACAGAAAGTTAGCGGCCCAACAAATGACTTGATTCCCAAATTTCTGTTATTTGTTTGCACGTCACAGAAGGTCGTGTCTTTCCTGTAAGCAAGATGCAGACAAACTCCACTCCACTCCAGTGCCGACGGGAGAGCGAGGGCACCAGGAGGTGAATAATTCATGTGCAGATCAAGGTGACAGATGCACCCGCATCCCCGGGGTCTACTCCTCGATCCTCTCATGCAAACCCTGACGTCAGACGGAGGACAAAGAGCACGTGACAAGCTTCCGATGAGCTCCGAGGTATCTCGTCTCAGTGACGTCAGCCGTGCTGCCGACCCACACGCTCTGGGGAGCGAAAGACTAAGGGCTTTCTGCTTGACACGCCGCCCGACTTCCGGCTCCGGCCACTGGCTTCACCAGAGATTCTCTGACAGTCGCGTCTAGCCTATAGCATCCCCTCCCCATCTTCCACCGAGAGTCTCGTTTGTTCCACAAACCCTACCGAAACAGGTAGCCACAAGTGGGCGATGGAAAAGCAGATATGATATTATCTTGAAACTGGACCTAATCTTCGTTAAAGACGAACTTTTCTCCACAAACGTCTTCCTACTGATTCGAGACGAAGTTGACAGGCTAACCTTTCTGACAGAAACTAGATGAAATGTATGAGATGTTCGGCAATGGTGTTCTTGTTATGATGTCCACCTGTTTCCTCCATCTGGTAAAAACTGGTCAGGCCGGATGACCCCAGGGGTGTCTCTGATATGTTCAGACCTAGCAACTGTGGTCGTAATCACCGCTTGAAGTGCGTCTTACCGGATCGTGGCCGATGCATATTACAGCAGGCTTTTCAATCTGTTTTTCTGTACGGAAACTAATACATGATATCACCTCAAACACTGACCCTGCACCTCCCTCTTTTTCCTCTTTACCCCTCCTCTCTCTTTCTCTCTTACTTCTTTTCTCTCACCTCCTTCTCTCCCACACTGACTCTCTCCACCCCGCCCCCTCTCCACCCCCACCCTTCCCCACCCTTCCCTACCCTTTCCTACCCACCTGGCGATTGGCTGCCCCTCTTTTTAACCCTTCTTACTCACTGTCCCTTAGTCATTTTCCTGCTGTCCAGCCCATGCGCCACATCTACTGAAGCTAAGTCATTTTCTTCTGGTTTCGTTGTTGTCGTTTTTTCGTCGTTTTTGTGTCGTCCTGATGAAGGGGTGGTGCCCCGAAACATGTAGATTGTCTTCGTCTTTGTCATGTCTTAGCTTGGTCCAGTTCCCTTGTTTTAAATTTAATACGTGATATGTTCCCGTCTTTCTTGCACTACTGAAACTAGTTTCTTACTGCATGGAAGCTAGTATATGTTCCAATCGTATTTACTGTACAAAAGCTAATATGTGATATCTTCCAAGCTTCTGGGCTGTACAGAAACTAGTATTGCATGTGTCCTAGTCTTCCAACCGTCTGTTGACCGGTAAAGTGCACAAGTCTGTCTTACCTGTCGATTGGTAAAGTGTACAAGTCTGTCTTACCAGTTCACTGGTAAAGTGTACAAGTCCGTCTTACCTGTTGACTGGTAAAGTGTACAAGTCTGTCTTACCTGTCGATTGGTAAAGTGTACAAGTCTGTCTTACCTGTCTATTGCGATGGCCATGAAAGTCAGCACGCTGGCGGAGATGGTGCACGGGGCGATGAAAGAAGAGAACTTGCAGTAGCCGCCGTCAAACCACCAGTCCTGGTACAGGTTGAACAGGAAGTGGAACGGCGTGTTGAGCAGCGAGATCATGACGTCAGCCACAGCCAGGTTGACCAGGAAGTAGTTGGTCACTGTGCGCATGCGCTTGTGGGCCAGAACTATCCAGATGACGATGATGTTGCCGCCTGCCGCCACCACAAACATTGCCACGAAGATGACGTAGAAGATGAACTGCTGCCACCACGGCAGATTAAAATCGACGTTGTCGGTCGCTGTGCTGGTGTTCTGCTGGAACGAAGGCTCCGTTGTCATGGCGACAGGAGCAGTAGGAACCCCTGTCTCATTCATGCTGAGATATTTCTGTACCAGACAGTTCCTCCGGTAGTCTAGTCTCTAGTCTCCCCCAGGCTGAACCCAGTGTTTCACTCCAAACATAGTGCTAGCAGACTTGACAAACATCCTGTTCGGATAAAAACTCAGCGTACTACCACAACAACAACAGCAGCAACAGCAGCAACAACAACAACAACAACATCCAACAATAACGCTTTTCGCTGGAATCTGGGAACAAGAATAAGAACTGTTTGTAGGGGCGATTTCGTGCTCAGAAGAACCTTATTTCTTTACTTCTCTTCTCCTTTCTCTAGACACGAGGCCTGTCGTGCGGACCGCCGTGTGGCCGTGGCTGCTGAACCGGGATTGGAAAAGTTCACCTCATACACGGTGTGTGTGTTTGAGAGAAGAAGAGAGAATGTGTGTGTGTGTGTGCGTGCGTGTGTGTGTGTGATGCTCCTAGTCTCTTAATGGCTTACTGCTGTCGAGTAACTTCTGACCTTTAACTTCACATTCCACTAAGCTAACGTCACTTCCTGTCGTGTCAAAGACTTGCAATTATTCCTCTAGGCCACGCGGGCGCTGTCTGGTGCTGAGGCTAGGCACCTTTCCCATTTCGCCGCAATCTGGGACTTCAAATAAAGTTTGGAACGATCACTTCCCGTTCAGGGAATCTCAATCACCAACAATAGCTCGTTTACCGCGGCAGCAGTCCCTGTTGGGTCCTCCTGAGGTCGGTGGCCACACTGCGACACGTCTTGGCCATCCTCGCAGTCCTGGTGTGCTCACACCTTTATGGAACATGACGGCAGTGGCGACGCCAGGGGAGACAACTGTTTCCTTTACGTCAAGTCAGCACACAGAGCTTCATTCCACACCAGTATCGAAGACAGCAGAACTAAGTTTTTAGAAGACAGGTGTTACTCCTGGAAGAGAGAAAACTTGTTGTCAAGAGAAAGTTTTGCACCCACACCCAACTTGATTATACAGACATTTCTCAGCGCCCAGCAGCGGGAAGAAAGATAAGACTTCACAAGAAATGCAATGCACTAAAGGGGAACAATTCGCTGCCAATCTTTCCCTAAGTATTACAGAACTGTTGCCACCTCATAAATATTTCATATTAAGCTTGTCTGTGCTTGTTTTGTTCTTAAATTCCCTCCTCCCTTTTACGTTGCACCAAGAATCCTCTTGGGAAATACCTTTGACAGTAGAACGGCAAGTAAAAGTGGCGAACCAGATGCTGAGCTATTTTATTTATTTATTTTACCTTGGTCTGTCCCTCTCCTTTGCCTTCTTAAACTGAGCTTATACTATGCGTAGTTGTGCACTCATATATTTCAATGAAAGTTTTTTTTCAAACTACAACCGTGCATCACAACTCAAAGAAAACTGTTTAAATAACGCCGACTCTTGTGGTCAGCCGGAGTTGTTCTACAGTCACGCAGAAAACGTGTTCTTTCTCGAACAATGCCGAGAACACAGAGGAAGAGATCTCGAGAGATGCACCCAGATGATGAAGCGAGCATGAAAGTACCACCACAGCACGTGCACTTTGAAGAGACGATCTCAGGTGAAACCAACACGTGTTTATTTGGCTGGTAAACGTGCCGCAAACGTGGCTGTTTCTACCTGGCAAGATAAGCAAAACGGAGTGTGTGTAAGCAGAGCTTCTGAGCTGGGGATGGCGCACAGCGACCTGGCCGCCATAGTTTATGCTGCTCTGCCCCACCGCTTGTCTGTGACCCCGACAACGTCAGCACGAGCCTTGTGGCCTCATCTCCATGTCACACACCCACGCATGCCCACTCACACACACCGGCCATGCAGGGGGTGCACGTGTTCTTTCTATCAATAGTCTCGTTCATACGCGAAGTCAACACGATACCAACTAAAAGGACCTGGATTCTTTAGTAGCTGCTATCACACTGTGACTAGCACTTCTCACTTTGCGTCTTACTGCTACATTCACAGCACACCAGTTAATGTATCTTCACTACTAACTTCACCCTACCAACGGCTACCTACCAATATGTATCTGAAACAATCTTAACTCCATATTCTAGTTTTTTTTATACATGGAGTAGTTCAAACAGCATTTAAATGTCAGCCCCTAGTCAGTAGATAGCCTCAAGATTCAACTCAGCAATATTGCACCATAAAAAAATTCCGACAACAGAATTCACAATCTCACTAATTCATGCACTGAAAGTTCCGCAACCACACTAGTTCACACTACCATAATAACGCAAGACAAATTCTTCTGCGTTTTATATCTACAGGAAGTAGCTTAACTCAGGAAGAAAATCACATTAAATTGTTCTGAGAAGTGATCAGCATCACATTCTACAAATAGTCTGTAAGCATCACATTCTACAAATAGTCTGTAAGCATCACATTCTACAAATAGTCTGTAAGCATCACATTCTACAAATAGTCTGTAAGCAATAGACTTCGAAACTCAAAACCACTGTCACTGTGCATTATGACATGATACGATACTGTCAATGTGCATCATGTCACAAAACTATCACTGTGCATCATGTCACAGTACTGTCACTGTGCATCATGTCACAATACTGTCACCATGCATCATGTCACAATACTGTCACCATGCATCATGTCACAATACTGTCACTATGCATTATGTCACAATACTGTCACCGTGCATTATGTCACAATACTGTCACCGTGCATTATGTCACAATACTGTCACCGTGCATTATGTCACAATACTGTCACCATGCATTATGTCACAATACTGTCACTGTGCATTATGTCACAATACTGTCACCGTGCATTATGTCACAATACTGTCACTATGCATTATGTCACGATACTGTCACTGTGCATTATGTCACGATACTGTCACTGTGCATTATGTCACAATACTGTCACACAGACCGGGACTATGGTACCCAATCCTTGTCCACTGTCACACAGACTGGGACTACAGTACCCAATGCTTGTCCCCTCCTGACACTTCGAGTCTCGGCCGGCCTCTCTGGCCCCTACCCCCCACAACATACATTCCCTCCTGAACTCCACAATTCCTTTCCACGACCTACATCATCCCAGAATCACTATGTGAACGCACTCTTGAAGTGTTCACATCTATCACCTCGACATGCGCCTTTCTTTTGACCCGCATACTCATGACTCGTGAAACTACACCTTAACACTTTGCTAACTTTTCAAAACCGTTTCACGTTCTGTCACGGTCTGCTGGTCCGTGACACTTCATGCACACGTGACACACGTGCAACGCAAGTCGCAACCATATCCTCTGGCTTTAGAGTTTGTCACCAGAAAAGGAAACACGACTGAAATGTCTGCAGGAAACAGAGGATCTAATTGTCTTGAAGAATTAGGCTTAAAACAGATAAAATGACGCAAATAAAGCTTCTTCGTGGAAAACCAATATTTCCATGTCTGTCACTAATGTACGGGACACTGTGCAGAAATACAATTTTTAATTTTTCGTCTTTTTGCATAAGGTAAATGCACACTCTGGACCTAAACTGCTAGTTTTTAATTTTAAAATGTAAAAATCCAATTTGATATCAGCTATAAATTGAGGTTGCGAAGAAGAACAAAAGCGAAATTTGCAATAACCAACCAGCCAGCTAACCAACCATACACTAGCCAGTGTGGAAAACATTTCACAGCATCGGAAACAGCCAGAGAGTCAGAGAACAAGGATGCCGAAGCGCTCAATGTCACATGTCACTCCTAGGTAAACCTGTTCCCCCTTCCTTCTCTTCACACCTGGTAGATGGAAGGTACGTCATAGACAGGCTGATAGCTCCTCCCCAACCTAGGCTGGCCAGAACTGGTTTAATCGAGGTTAAGGCGTCAGGACGCCTACTACTTAAAGAGGCAAAAACAGGAGTGTAGGATAGACAGACTCGGACAGGACACGGAGAGAGAGTTAATGTAGGAGAAGCGGACACGTGTAGACCCACGGACCTCTGCCCCTCGCCATCTTAGCCAAGATGTTGAAAGAGTAAAGGACTCCAGCATTTCACGCCAGATACACAGGGTGCATTTCGCCGACTACGAGACAGAGTAGTAAGTGATCGCTGTTACGCCTTATAGGACTGCTCTTGCCATAAACTTATCTTAGAGTCTGGGACTCGGGTTAAGATAGGTGGTTTTATCCTGCCGGAGACAGGAGACGTTAAGCTAGTGGCCGGGCGCATGCTAAAAGGGGAGGTAGAGGAAGTGCTGGTCGTGGCCGTGTCATTGCTTCATTGTTGGTCGTTGAATAGCTTTAGAATTGTGTATCGCAGAAATAGTTGTTTCAGTAGTGACGAGAGTAGGAGCTCTGTTGTCGGTCACTTACGGTATGTGTGTATTGAGCGGGATCATAGGCCGTTTTGCAGTTTGATTCCCCCTCTGGAGTTTGATTATCTTCTTTGTCTGATACCACGTGGTATGACGTAATCAGGCAGCGTCTTACCCTAGACACGAGCACGGTGATTCTCTGTAAATAATCTGTAGATATACTTGATGTTGTCGAGCCAGTTAGTGTTTGAAATATATGTTGAATAACGGTTCGCTGCAGTTGTGTGTTTTACGAGGGTGGGGGCTCTTGAGCTAGTAGTGTTTTGCCTGTGTGAGACTGAGCGAACGTGTCAGAGTATGAGAATCTTTTCCCTCGGTAGATTTCTCTAGTTATCCACATTATTTCATAGCGTCGTTACCCTCTGGTGTAGAAACCATTGACCTGAGGCAGTAAAAGTTTTGGTGACGATTGCTCAATTAATCTATATTTACGAGATCACCATAAAATTTTGTTCAGGAATTCTGAGAAGTCGAGTCCAGTAAGTTAAGGTACGGCCCGTCATGTCACACTCATGTAGGAAGACTGCAGGCAGAAAGCTGGGGGCCCAGTCGTACGTCCCTGCTGCCTCGAGAATACTGAGCCTATGTGCATTACAACTCGCCTGGATGCAGAAAGCCGGACAGTTGCAAAGTTGGGTGGGGGAATCTGGCATCTTAATCAGTACAGTAAGAGTTTCACTCGACGCTGGGGATTTTTGTTTTCTTTATCTATACTAAGTGCATGTGTAGCTTTCTTCCCTCTTTCCTTCTTGTCTGTCTGCCTCTGTCCTTGGTGATGAGGCAAGGACAGTCTGAATTTTACTAGACGTTTTAATGAATACAGCTTAATGAATACAGTTTTAACGAATACAGACAAAAAGGCTTCAAAGGCGGCTCTGAGAGGTGTTTGTGTTTTCCGAGCGGAACACATGTCTGGGTGTCCATAGCGCTTCCAGTCCGCTTGCAAATACAAACGACCACTGATCAAACCTTCGCTTTAGCTGTCGGATTGCAGCCACCACTACTGCCAACATGACAACAAATTTTACTTTGGAGTTTGTGTTTATTTCCTTCAAGTTTTATTTTAGGGTCTGTGTTTTACTTTGGAACTTGAGTCTCTTTCTTCCACATTTTACATGTCACATGTACAGTGGACCTTTCATACTTTGGAATATTGGGGTCATGGATAATTTGCTTCTCGCGGCCAAAGCTCTTCTTTGTAGGGGCCCTTGCAGAATTCCCTCTCCTTTATTTGCATGTATTAGGGCATCTGTTTTTCAGTAACATTTTTTGATGCTCCAGACTGATGCTTTTAACTATAAACAGCGATCAGTAAACTGACTCAGAAAATAGAGTAAATGCTTCTGAAATAAGGTTATTGTCGATCTTTCATGGGTTAAAGGCAGAAGAGTGGGCATGTCGGAAAGGCTCGTATGCCAGATGAGGACTAAACACTGAATATCGAGGGCATAAAGGTCAGGTCACTCTGACTGAGGCCCCAGTAACATCTGGCTTACGTCCCCTTGCTTTAATACAGCGAGCCATGCGGGTGGATTGAAGTGATTCAAAACTCGAAGCTTGTGACAAATTACGGATCGCGGACAACAGCCTTTAGACGTTTCGGCACGTGAGACAAGCTGCCTGTCAAGCAAGAACAGAGGATTGTTACTGATTTTATCATTCCTGTTTCCTTGACAACCAGACTAAGTAGTATGGCAGCAGCAGATCTGTAAATACAGCTAAGCTAACCCATATTAAGGTACATGTACTCCTTGCTAATGGCAAAGGCTTCAGCGATATTAAGCCATAAGAAATCAAGTTTTATAAGCAGTCACGCTTCTTATGTGAATACAAACCAATTGTGCATAAGTCTTATATTTCTTGGATCTAGTTTAGGAACAGACGGGGTGCCAGTTATAGAAGGTGACTCGGTTATACTTGTGTTTTGATAGACAATGTGGAACGGTCAAATGGGAGGGAAGTGAAAAACCTCGGAAGGGTGGGTGTTCACGTCTGTGTCTGTCTGTGTGTGTGCGTGCCACCTTGTAGTGGGGTAGGAACTGCCCTTGAAAAGAAGCCCTACGCTATCCCTGTACCCACCCCTCCGCCCCTTTCCCCTGACAAAACCCTGACGTGTCCTTGTCCAGGGTAGCTGTTATTGACGGAGACCGGGTGGCGCCCAGACTCCGACAGTAATACTCAAGCAGACAGTCAGGTCGTTATTAGAAATCTATTTTAAAACATTTTGCCCGCATGCACGCAGAAACGCATGTCCACAGATATCTACTCACACGAGAACACCCCCCCCCCCATGCATGCACACAGATATCTACTCACACAAGAACACCCCCCATGCATGTACTCACCAACACACGCACGCACGACCAATCAGAAGATCTTGCAAAACGAAGTTTAACTGTGCAAAGACGCGATTGTATATTAGATTTTCATTGAGGTATACGGCATCAGACCGCTCTCAGACACTCATCATCCATCCTGTTCTGAAACCACCACATCTACCAACATACCCCGCTCCTTTTCCTGAGCCTTTCGGCACGAGAACTGCGCGAGCAGCCGGCGATATGCCATTGGAAAGAAAGAAAAAAGAAAGAAAGAAAGAAAAAAGAAAGAAAGAAAAAAGAAAGAAAGAAAGAAAAAAGAAAGAAAGAAGAAAGAAAGATGAATGGTGTCATCTGTGTCACACACACGGCTGTCATAGGCACGCATCTGTGCCATACACACAGCTGCCGTATGCACACAGTACAAAGGTAACACGGAACAGGCAGACTTGGAAACAGTGAAGACGCGAAAACTGAACTGACAGGAAAGTTTCAGGAAAAAACAAGCATAAAAAACTGTTGTCCTTTTCCGAATATACTGTAGACGTGACGAACAGCTTCGACCCACTGAGATGTGGGAAAGGCGAAATGCATGGATCCTGTCACTCCTACTGGAGTTTTGCCAGGACGAGAGTTCTGCCCTATTTCCTGATTTTTCTGCCAACAAAAAAGTGAAATTCAGCATTTGACCAAAACAAGGCGAACGGCAAAAGATCGACCCATCGACCCATTTTCTAAGACTGCACAGCACAGTCTCTGACAGACCCATCTTGTCGAGATGTCATTTAGCGTCTCTGCTCAATGCTAATGAGTGCCTTTTATCGTACAGCCAACTGAATTTTTAAAATATGACGAACACGTAGCAGCTAAGGACGGTCTGGAAACCTGGCAGTGTGTGAAAGAGACCGTTTACTGATACTTTAAGAGAAAAATAAGTCTCCCTCGACCAGCCCTACCCTCTCCTCCCCATCCCACCTCTCACCCCACCCCCACGCCCAAAGAAAAGAAAATTACTACGCTCCCATCCCAGAAAGCTGATAAATTGAATGACCCAACAGTTACGGTTCCACAGACTTGCGGCGCGGACAAAGTTTGTCTTTCCCAGCGCTGATGGCGCCTAGTCACGACAGTCGATGTGAAGACAGTGGCGGCCTCTAACCTCAACGAGCAGACGAGAACAGCGACGACCAGCGATAGAGGGCGCAGCAGGACAGGCTTGGAATGTTGTGAAGGGATTATGTCCTGGACTCGTTCAAATGCAGGCCTAATGAAAATGTGGCTTAGCGGAAGCAAACGTGTGGTATCTACAGACAGAAGCGACTATTGTTCTCTACACGTGGTCCGCCGCCATCAGGCAATTTTCACCCAAAGCCGCCTCGTCCCACAGTTAATGACGTTGTCTTCCACGACACGATGATTTAGAGACACGCCTGCAACGAATTAGTTCTAGCCAAAACCGTCTTAACCCCACATTGACCCCCTGTCTGCGTACACAATGAGGCTAGACAGGTAGCCGCTAGCTGTTATTTCTTCTGATGACAGTGATTGTGCCCATGGAGCTAGCAGGTGGCGAGTGAATTTGCCGAACTGAAAACCTTACCATCCAGAGCATACACCTATAGAACTTGCATTCATTATGCAGTACTGGCACCTGACGACTGAGGAAGTCATGTAATTGGTGTCACCTTGGCGAGTAAACTCGTCACTTTCAGGCCGGTGATTTTGGTGACGTCAGTGGTGACAGCTACAACCGTGAGAGGGGGGAACAGTTCAGGCGCCAAGCAGAGAGCAACCGACGACGAATGGTGGGAGTGGGGCAGGCAGACAGACGGACAGGTGGAGGGAAGAACAGAGCAAGCACGTAAGGAGTCTTTTGTAATTAGATGCGCGAAACATATGCGCGGCAAATCCGGAGGTGTCAGAACTTTCGCTCCAGGCACTTCGCTATGGCCGAAGCACCAGCGTTGCAAAATTGCTCCCGAAATCTGCGGTAACAAATAATTCTTTTGGAGATGTTGAAGCACACGGCAGAGGTTCTGGGGAAAAAGAATGTGATCGTGGATACAAATACTTCGCCAGGAATATATATTTAACGTGTGTGATAAGTCGACAAATGTCTCGTTCGTTGAGAGATCTGTGTAGCAGTGCATAAACGTTAATTTAATGATAGCAAAGTTGTTTTGCATGAAAGTACACTGTTAAAATTGATTTTTGTCTATCATACAAATGTTTATGTAACAGTATAAAGACCGAGAAGTTATTACACGGTAAAAACGAGGCGGCTGAATTTGCCAGGGAAGAATTTTGATTAAGATGTGGTTGAACTGAGGGACTACACAACGTACTAACGACGTCTTCAGTGCTTTGCTCATTTCGAAACTGAAAATTTAAATAGGGGACTCGTAGCGACTCCCAGCGCCTGTGCGCACACTGCACGTACATGACTGTAGTTATGTGGACTGGGCTGTGTGCTTCTGTTGGTGCATTTGCGAAAGCGGGAGGGGGGGTAGCGGTAGCAATCTGTGTGTCTTATCTATGTATTGTATTGTCCGTCACCTTGTGCAAATGCGTGCGACCGTTGCGAGCAAACTTGGTAATTTGGTTTGGCACATTACAAAATAAATTATTGTTTTGCTAATTCTGCTGTGTCTCGTATACTACTTTATCAACGTATAGCTAATCATAATTTTTTTTCATACATCATGCAGTATTAAACACTCGTTTCTACAGTCGCAACAAATCTTTACGACGATGGTTGCCTTGCAACAGCTCATTTTTAAAAAAAAAATTAAGGCTGGAAAAAGAAATAGATGTCTATTTTTTTTTAATTTTCTACTTCATAATTCTGTTTTACTGTATAAATTTTGACAATTACTAGAATTAGTGCTTTACATTGCAGACTGGTAGTTGTGTGCCATTATAATTGTCCACCACTCAATAGTTAGCAACTTAGATGAGGGAAAGGCAATAAACTAGCGAATTGTAGCAAATCATATTTTTTGTTTTCCTTGAATTTGCTGAGAAATCGCACTGTTATTACTTGATAAATGATATCTAGTCACAAGCGCTGAACTGAATTTCATTACCTCATACGGAGCAATGACAGTTAACGGCTAGTAATGATCACGCAGACTGTGATGTACGTGGTTGTTGTGCGCTTGTTTTCACCAAATTTTAAGAAAAAGTTAATTATATTATTACTTCTGATTACTAGATGGATATGGCGATGGAAGTAAATACAATTAAAATGACTGCATCAAGACCTCCTAGAACAGCAAACTCTCGAAGTCACTGTTGACAGCGATACACATCTAAACAAGGGACGCTTCGTCTCTGCGAGTTTTCACGAGCTACAGGTTCTTGATTTTTTTTTCATTTTTGGGAAGCCCCCACCCCCTTACATGTCACGCGCACAACTTAATAAAAGACGGCAGCGATAATATACTATTCTATTTATTTTACAGTTACAACATAGAATATTCCACTACACAATGAATGATGCTCCAATATACATCTACTGACATATGTAGATCAATCACTCGCACTCTCATATATTCACCTCAGAGATTCTATAAGTATCTACACGCACACGTTATTTACCGGGGTATAAACCAATTACCGTACCGATAAATCACATCGGTGAACACAAGGAAAACCGTATCCTTTCCGAAGGCAATTCGTTTGTCTTCCGTACAACGAGCTAAAAGCCACTCAGAAAATGACGTCACTTAACAACCAATAAGATCGATCGACGTTCACAATGGATAACCGTAAGTATTCTACAAATAACTAGTCCCTTTGGACAACTGACAAATCAACAAGTTTGATGTATACGTTCTTCTAAGCCAGTTAAATACCGACGTTCAAGACAACTATCTTTGAGTTACGATCGTGTCTTACTTTCCTACACTGTACGTAAACTCACTTTCCCGATGCTGGACATGAATACCGCAGACGCCACGTCTCTCAGCTCCACAGTCTCAGCAACGGTTCGAAATCCACGAGTTCTTTTCCCGACTGACAAGAGTCACCCCTGTTGCAGCAGCCTGCTGGTTCTCTGTATCCACGCCGCCGATAAAGGTTGTAGTCTTCTGTAGTAACTACCCCAGAACTGTTGGGTGTATTCGGCATTCGGCATTCGGCATTCGGCATTCGGCATTCGGCATTCGGCATTCGTAGTTGGCGGTCGGCTGCCTTTATAGCCCTGAACTCGAGCTTGCCAGAACAACGTGAATAGGCTTTCTACCCGTTCGGGGTGGTGGGCTGTAGCCCGGAGGGTTATTCACCCCCACCTCCCATCCGACCACCTCACAGGGTGACGGGTCATCCGGGGGGAGGGGGCGGGTTACCCTCGGCTCTAGCCCGACCACCTCTCCCGATTAGCTATTGCAGCGAGCCAATCAGGTCGACGGTAACATTTTGCTCTTTCTCCTGATTGGTTAGGGCAACGAGCAGCCAAAAATCTTAACACAGTGAGGTACACAACAGATTCGACGAGATTTCTTTCTAGTAAGGGCTGACATTGTGAGGCCAAGTTACATACAAATGAGAGTCGGCTGGCAAGGCAGGAAGTTTGCTCACCTCCAAAAGTTCAAGGGTCACGTGAATGCATAATTCTCCGAAAGACCCCATGGGGCGCCAAGAGGGGAATGGGTATAATGCTCATGGTATATAAAGAATTGCATTCTATAACTATAAAGAATTCATTTTATAACTAAAGAACGAATTCTATAATTACAGAATGAATTCTTTAATATAGAATGAATTCTAAAACTACAGAATTTGTTCTTTAACTATGGAATTCATTCTATAACTAAAGAACTAAAGAATTCATTCTATAATTATAGAATGAATTCTTTAGCTATACCACTGTAATTCTATAAACACAGTTTATTCTATCTATACTACGAGCAGAAAATGCTATGCAATTCATTCTTTATAGACACTTGAAGGCTGCAGCTATATTATACCATGCCAAATCTTTACGAAAACGAGGCCAGCGATTTATTTCGCTACCAAGCGGCCCTCGGCAGCCCTTTCCTACGTTGATACCGACGATCAAAGTTTATACTAGCTACACATTGAAAGATTCGTGATAATCCCTCAAAATGTGCCTTTGTGTATGTGATGGACGCAGCCGTCACTGAAAGAGTTTTGCCACCACACGCTCACATCCACGGCGGACGCACGTTTTCTTACTATTTAGTTTGTAAATTGTTAACTTCTAAACCAAACTCTCAAATAAGGAAAATCAGACAAGTTTAAAAACCTTCTGCTAACATATTCGATAGCGTCTAACGAGGCTAATTACCAAATGTAAAAGCCTCATCTGACTAGGGCAAAGGAAAGCCTCCCTGACATAAAAATGGGGAATCGGCAACCAAGACTAAAAGCTTTTAGGACAGAGCTAGGCGTCGAAAAAAGAACGACGCGTGGCGCTAGCAGACAGCAAACAACGACATACGATGACCCAGAAAATGACCAGCACGAGACTTCTAGCGTCAGCAGCAGAGCTGACACCATGATGACAGGGACAAGGACCTGAACTCCGACTCAGACAACTGCTTCCAAGTTTTAACGGGCCTTCAGTTGTATATAAAGAATTGTAAAGCATTTTCTGCTCGTAGTATACATAGCATAAACTGTCTTTATAGAATTTGAATTCTTTAGTTAAAGAATTAATTCTATATTTAAAGAATGAATACTATAGTTAAAGAATGAATTCTATAGTTAAAGAATACATTATATAGTTAAAGAATGAATTCTATAGTTGTAGAATACATTATATAGTTATAGAACTCATTCTATAGTTAAAGAATAAATTCTGTGATGGACCCACCCACCGCGGAGACGCCATAGCGGACGTCGGGGCGCGGTATGGGTCGAGTACCGCCAGCGATCCGTGGCTTTGACGGGCTGTTTCATCTTATAGCGTGCTGTGTTAGGCTCACCCCGTTTAGACATCTCTATATTCTTCTAGGATAGTTACAGATACTAACAACTAACATCCTCTGATTCTCCTCAATTCACTCTTTCGACAGATATCAAATCATCGCACGTCTTGATAGAGCAGATTTACTATAGGCAGAATTCTTACCTTTATCTATCCACATTAGCTAGTTAAACTACCTTTAACGTAATTATCTCTGTTTCCTCTTCGATCTACGTAACTTTCCTTAACACTACAGGGAAGAGCAGAGCGCACCCTATTCATCTCATATTTTCATGTCTTTGTACATACATTCTTTGATTTCTTATTCTGACTGTTGTATTTGTAAACAAACACAAAATGCGGTATCCGCCGCACTTCCACCCGCTAACTGCTGCTGTGGCTGGCAATGTTTCCCTCGCGGCCCGCCCCCACCCAGTAAAAGTGGGGTGCGGGCCAGACAAAGAAGAGCCCTGAAGTAGGGTGAAATAGGAGGAGGGCTAGGGAGGAGATGTAGTGAAGCAGTGGAGTAGCAGTGAGCCGTGGGGTGACGGACCATGTAGGGCAGCAGCAGCAGTGGCGGCTCTAAATAAAGGATGTGGAGAGCTTGGAAGAAAAACCTGGCTTTTGTTGAAGGAGAGAAAGGTTGCGGAACGAACCCGCACCATCACAATTCTATAGTTATAGAATTCGTTCTACAGTTAAAGAATTCATTCTACAGTTAAAGAATGCATTCTATAGTTGTAGAATTCATTCTATAGTCAAAGAATGAGTTCTATAGTCATAGAATGAGTTCTGTAGTCATAGAATGAGTTCTGTAGTCATAGAATGAGTTCTATAGTCATAGAATGAGTTCTATAGTCATAGAATGAGTTCTGTAGTCATAGAATGAGTTCTATAGTCATAGAATGAGTTCTATAGTCATAGAATGAGTTCTGTAGTCATAGAATGAGTTCTATAGTCATAGAAAGAGTTCTATAGTCATAGAAAGAGTTCTATAGTCACAGAATGCAATTCTTTATACACCACGAATATTATACCCACTCCCATCTTGGCGTCCCACGAGCATGGATGGAAAGAAAATTGTGGGGTGGATGGGGGTTGTATCTTGGACGAGAGGTTTTGCTTTTATTTGCATATTAGCGTATCACTTCGTCACGTACTTGGTATCTCTCGATAAAGATTATATCACAACGACCTGAAACATTAAGAAGCAGATCATAACTTAAATCTCCAGATGTTCTGTTAGTTAATATACATTGTACCGCTGTATCTCGACACATACAGGCAACCAAAACATTAAAACTTTGTATTCTTATCATCAACGGAGGCTTCTTACAATTTTTTTCACTCACCAGTTTTTTTCTCTCCGTACCTAGATGAGGGCACCTTTGTTTACAGACATTTCTCTAAGTGAGCTGACCGCCAGATGATCTCTGAATAGGCCATCATCAAGCTGTGTAGACACGGCAGCTTGTCAACTGGAATAGGTCTTAAAACGAAAACAGACAACATGCCAGTTGAAGCAAGAGAAGATGAGAACAGAATGCCTCAATGCCAACAAACTGGCGTGACAAGCTAAATCACTGGTAGACAGGTGACAAGAAAACACGTCGCTCTTGTCACCAAGGCAGGCTCAAAAATAACACGTAGGAGTTAGTTTTGTCTGCAACTAGCTCAAGACCAAAATTCCTCTCTGTACCCTGCGTTTCTGACAGACACGCAATCCGTGAGGAGATAGATGCAGTTGGGGCGAGAGATTGCAAACTTCTAGCTACCGAATCTTTGAGATGGCAGGACATGTTCAGATGAAACCACTTGGGGAGTACATGCGGATAGCCACGTCTTGTTTTCTAGCCTAGCGGCTAATCGCACACGCTTCTATTCTGGTCACAAAGCTCGGCATTAATGACACTCTGGCTCACGTAACATATTCTAGAGTAATTCTATTCTATACACAAAGCTATCTGTTACTGATATGCTACGACAGGTTGTTAATCACTCTGTCATTCAAACGGGCCTTTTTTGGTCTTATCTCCTCCTTCAGATTAAGACTTGACGTGGACCACTTCTTGGGCATCCGCAGTGTTGAGGTAACCTCCACTTTGCCGCACGCAAGACGAAGGCCACGATGTTCTCCATTAATTAAAGCGCTTCCTCTGGAGACGTAATCAGCATGGAGTGACGACCCTGTAGCTAATGCACAAACATGGCGGGGCGGTGGGGGGGGGGGGGCTTCTGTGTGTAAATCACCTGTACCTGTCCACGACAGATGCGTGGTGCGACTGAGGTCAGAATCTAGCATTGAAGTCTAAGGCGAATCATCTTGAGAAACACTGTTAAATTCAGCTGCAGATTTTCGTAGTTGTAATTCTTCTACAGTCTGGATAAAGCGCCTCCACTGTCCAGTAGGAATCGCATTTAAAATTAATTTGTCCTACCCGGCCATCCCCCCTCCCCCTCTCCACTTTCTTTCCTCCGGACTTCGCCCAAGCGTGTGAGCAGGAACTGAGGTTCCTTTAGGAAAGTAAACCAGTGGAGGCCACATTCTGAGTCCCTTGCAGGATATAAATAGCGGGTTGAAATGTGCATCTTCCTCGGAATGTAGGTGGTATCAGGTGAAGACTGGGCCAATCCATCTTTCACAAACTTCGTGCGTACAATGTGCAATGTCGCCTGAATGTAGCTGTTGAACAGCTTGCACCTGTCTCATCAAGCGACTTGAGCGACATCTCGTGTTTGAATGTAGTTGTGAGTTCTCCCACATACATTTTGTTTACAACAGTCCCGAGGGGTGAAAGTCGAACTTTGCAGCAGCTAAACGTGTGTGCGTGTGTGTGTGCCTCTCTGTGTAGGGGGTATGTGTGTGGGAGGTGTTGAGCGGACAGGGGGGTGGGTCTAAGATTAGTAAGAAGAGTTGTATAGTAACTCTGAAAGTAACAGAGCTCAGACACGCTTGTGTCTAGCTTCCCTTCACCGTGACCCCAGAAGAACGCACTTGCTCTGTCTTGTCCTCGGGGATTTCGTCGTCTCTCACTGATGGGCTGCCGACTGGTGCGTTTCCATTCTGACGTATTGAGAGCTGTCTACAGTATAGTCTATGTTGTCTACTGTCTACAGTACAGTCTATGTTGTCTACTGTCTACAGTACAGTCTATGTTGTCTACTGTCTACAGTACAGTCTATGTTGTCTACTGTCTACAGTACAGTCTGTTGTCTACTGTCTACAATATAGTCTATGTTGTCTACAGTACAGTCTATGTTGTCTACTGTCTACAGTACAGTCTATGTTGTCTACTGTCTACAGTACAGTCTATGTTGTCTACTGTCTACAGTATAGTCTATGTTGTCTACTGTCTACAGTACAGTCTATGTTGTCTACTGTCTACAGTACAGTCTATGTTGTCTACTGTCTACAGTACAGTCTGTTGTCTACTGTCTACAATATAGTCTATGTTGTCTACAGTACAGTCTATGTTGTCTACTGTCTACAGTACAGTCTATGTTGTCTACTGTCTACAGTACAGTCTATGTTGTCTACTGTCTACAGTACAGCCTATGTTGTCTACTGTCTACAGTACAGTCTGTTGTCTACTGTCTACAATATAGTCTATGTTGTCTACAGTACAGTCTATGTTGTCTACTGTCTACAGTACAGTCTATGTTGTCTGCTGTCTACAGTACAGTCTATGTTGTCTACTGTCTACAGTACAGTCTGTTGTCTACTGTCTACAATATAGTCTATGTTGTCTACAGTACAGTCTATGTTGTCTACTGTCTACAGTACAGTCTATGTTGTCTACTGTCTACAGTACAGTCTGTTGTCTACTGTCTACAATATAGTCTATGTTGTCTACAGTACAGTCTATGTTGTCTACTGTCTACAGTACAGTCTATGCTGTCTAATGTCTACAGTACAGTCTATGTTGTCTACTGTCTACAGTACAGTCTATGTTGTCTACTGTCTACAGTACAGTCTATGCTGTCTAATGTATAGAGGTTAATTGAAGTTGGCGGAGTTGGTCCTCAAGCTCAACACATTCGAGTTTGACGGCCAGTGTTTCCACCAAATTAGCGGCATGGCGATGGGCACCAAAATGGGCCCTAGTTATGCTTGTCTCTTCATGGGTTGGCTGGAACATAACATCCGCAACAGCTACACGGGCCCCACACCAGAATTGTACAGACGCTACATCGACGACGGTCTTGGCGCCACTTCCCTCCCTGAGTCTCAGTTACTGCAGTACATCCAGTACATACAACACTTCCACCCCTCCATTCAATACACCTACACCATTTCGACATCAACATAACATTGCAGAACGGCCACCTTGCAAGCACCATCCATTACAAACCTACGGACTCACACTCCTACCTTGACTTCCACTCATCTCACCCACCCTCCACCCTGCACAGCATACCCTACTCGCAGTTTCTGAGACTCCGTAGATTATGCTCTGACGACACTGACTTCCATGAACAATCCGACCGAATGATAGAGTTTTTCCTCGCCCGCAACTATCCCTCCAGACTTCTACACACTGCTAGACAGAAAGTTGCCACCACACCACGCGCACTTACATTACAACCCTCCCACCACCACAGACACACAGAACCAAGGCCGATCGCTGTACTGACCCACCACCCCCACAATCTCCCAGTACGTAGGATCCTCTTTTCCAACTGGCACCTATTGTCCAAATCTGAACCCGACCTCTTCAAAAAAACCACCCCTCCTAGCTTCTCGGCGGGATAAGAACCTGCGAGACCTTCTAGTACACTCTAAACTAAAACCGGCTACCTCCCTCCCCCCTTCCTGCGGCTCCACCCCATGCAATGTCCCCCGTTGCCACACTTGCCCCTAGCTGAATACCGCCACAATACTCCACACACCCAACACCACCTTGGTCATCAAACGCAACTTCACCTGCACCAACAGCAACATCGTCTACGCCATCACATGCACCCTCTGTCCCACTTTATTCTACATCGGGGAGACAGAACGCACACTCAACACCCGCTTCACAGAACATCTAGCTGACACTAAACACTGCAGAAACACACCAGTTGCACGTCACTTCAACACACCCCCACACACAGCCAACAACATGAGGGTCTGTGGTATCTGGAAAATGAAGGGCGACTCCATCGACCGTAAGAATATGGAATCCTACTTCATTACCCATTTCGGTACCATGGCACCTATGGACTCAACCTAAAACATTGACCCTCCCCCTCCCTTCCCGTAACCCCTTCACCCCTCCGTCTCTAACTTTTTCTCTCACCTCCTTCCAACTCTCTCTCTTCCCCCTTACCCGCGCTGCTTTCTCTTTCTCTCTCCCCCGCCCACTCTCCACCCCCACCCTTCTCTACCCTTTCCTACCCACCTTGCGATTGGCTGCCCATCTTTTTAACCCTTCTTACTGTCCCTCGGTCATTCTCCTGCCTTGCAGCCTACGCGCCACATCTACTGCAGATAAGTCTTTTTCCTTTTCGTTTTTTCGTCGTTTTTGTGTCGTCCTGATGTAGGGGTAGTACCCCGAAACATGTAGATTGTCTTCGTCTTTGTCCCTTTTCTAGCTTGGTACAGTTCCCTTGCTTTACATTTAAGAAGTTCTTTAAGTAGGTGTTCAGTCTATCTGCAGTCCATCGCTAACCTTTGTGCACCTTTCTGTCGACAAAGCTGATTTTTTTCCCGAGAAGCATTTTTCTTTAAACTGAATTGTCCGCGGCCTTATCCCGGTTTCTATAAAGTACATTTTTTAATATTCTCCAGTGCTTTTTCCTCGTCCATTGTGTACTGCCGGCTTGCCGTTTTCTAGCCTAACAATGGTGGCAATGAAACTGTCTGCGGCAGTCTCAGAAGGAAATGAAAAACTCAAAAGCTCTGAGTAGATTCTTCTGTTGTTGAAAAACAAACTTTTCTCTCTCCTACTTTACTATCTCTTTTCCTCTCTCCTCGTCAGCTTGCCCACCCACTCCTCACCCACTCCTCACCCACTCCTCACCCACTCCTCACTCACTCACTCTCACCCACCCACCCACCCACCCACCCACTCTCACCCAATCAATACTCACTCACTCACTAACTCACCCTCTAACTCTCACCCACCCACCCACTCAATCCTCACTCACTCAAATGGAAAGAAAGGAGGGAGGAGGAAAATGGTGAGTGACCTTGACATTTTCAAGAGTTAATGTTTCTGGAACCTGCTTTTCGATATTTTCATAAGCTTTTCCAAAATGCGGCATATTGTGGATTTAAAATTGAAAGGAAAGCTTTGCCTGTGCCCCCTCACTGCGAGTCAGACTGACACCCACCCAGCCCCCTTGCTCGATCCCTCACTGCGAGTCAGACTGACACCCAACCAGCCCCCTTGCTCTATCCCGCCCGGCTTGGGCCTAAAAGCTGTTTAATGAAGACAAACAACGTCTTTTTGCCCTGTGTCGCCACCATGTCAAACACGCACCACAAATCTTCCTCCTTGGACTTACAGTGATTCTCCCTGGGACAGTTAACAGGAAAAGGCAGTAAATGCTTATAAAATAAAATAAGTAATAATGTCTCAACGCATCGTGGATTAAAAACCGGTGATAACATTCCTTATCCTTTAAGCCGCTGGCCAGCAAGAATGGTACGCTACATTTTCGGTGCACAAAATGAAAATAACCTTATACCGACAGTTGTCATAGCTAATAAGAAAATGCGAGTGCAAAACGTTTCAAATGCTTAGCTTTAGTTTAAGCTACTATTTTCGAACATTTTAGTAGACATCCTCCTTTCATGTAAAATCTAAGCCTGCAAAAGTAGTTGCTTTTAGCTGGGCATGTGAAAAGTCAAAACTGTGTTTTATTCCTTCAGATCTTACATATTATAATATTAAAATGATTTTAAGTTTGTCCACTTTAAGAAATATTTTGCACCCGGCGTGTTTTTATAATGTTTTTAATGGGTATTAAAAGAGATTGATCGCCCAGTCCGCATACGAAACGTGACTTGTAAACAAAGATTCCCCCTTATTACACAAGTCACGAGCTGCAAAACTGACCACTGCTTATACGTAACAGCAAGAACTGACCATACGTCACACCAATAACTGACCATGCATCACACCAATAACTGATCATTGGTCGCACCAATAAATGACCATACATCACACCAATAACTGACCATACGTCAGACCCATAACTGATCATACGTCACACCAATAACTGACCGTACGTCACACCAATAATTGACCGTACGTCACACCAATACCTGATCATACGTCAGACCCATAACTGATCATACGTCACAACAACAGCTAAAATATGTCAAACCGATAACTGACCATACGTCACATCAAAAACTGACCATATGTCACATCAAAAACTGACCATACGTCACAAAAACAGCTAAAATACGTCACACCAAATAACTGACCATACGTCAGACCAATAACTGACCATACGTCACACCAATAACAGATCAGTCAGTACAGTGAACGTTAGCAAGCGGCCTTGTGGCAGTTATTTCTTTATCCTCCTTCGTGGCAAAGACGCTTTGATGTGACGTGACAATCAATAATTAAGCTCAACCGAGTGTGAGAGTAAATTTGCTCTAGCATCGAGTGCCACGTGAGATAACGCACTTCCTGAGCTCCGCTTACTCCAGCCGACAGCCTATACTGAGCATCGGGGACGGTATTTATTCAGCTGACAGACCCGTACTGTTCCATTCATCACACACAGCGTCAGCAGCGACACCTAATGCCCATGCCAGGAAGCAACGACGGCTTGGAAGATAAAGCGGCTGTGAAAATCTTCGCCTACCTGTTTCGCCTCATCAGAAAAGGGTACCTCAGCTAACCAGGATAAGGCCAGCGGGCAGCAAAGGGACTGAACTAACCAGGATAAGGCCAGCGGGCAGCAAAGGGCCTGAATTAACCAGGATAAGGCCAGTGGGCAACAAAGGGCCTGAACTAACCAGGATAAGGCCAGCGGGCAGCAAAGGGCTACCAGCTACCAGAGTGTTCCGCTACGCGGGTTAACCGTCACATCACTGACCGGCGGCGAATTTGGTTTCATAAAGAGAACTCACAAGGACTTCATCGAGCTTCTTTGATTGGCTACTGGGCGCACGTGTATGAGGCGTGACCCTGATGAAAGCAGACTATCTACATCAAGCAGATTAACATTACTATTTTCTCCATCTATTCGCGTATGTATACCTACACGATCTTGATGAAAAGTCGCTGTCCAACATGAATCTGGTGAAATGCTGTTGTTTAAATTATATTTACACGATCCTGGTGGTGCAGTATAGCGTATCTTCATCGTACACGACACACGATTAGAGTGATAAAAATAGTAATTTTTCATCAGGTTGATGTAAATCGTCTGTTTTCATCAGGACCAAGCCTCTAATGTGTAAATGTAGGGTTGCGGACAGTTCCGGGCACTGCCGAAAAAATGTAGTGGGGAGCACAACAGCGGAAATGGCGTCATCTCGAGGAGGGGCAGACTATGGGTACTGTTGTTTAGTCTAGACCAGAGTGTACCTGTTTACAAAGAGTTCGTGAGTATCATCCATGACTCATTATCGGATTCTTCATATTATGAGGAAATAGAAGATGGAGGAAAAGATTTGTCCATTATATGTTTGAGAAACTGTTATCCTCGTTAAAACGCTCTGAACACAGTATAGTTCTCACGGGTCCTTTATTGAAATCTTTTTTCTTAGTTTGCACAAACGAGTTCCATACTTGCCAAGATTGTAGGGAAGTCAAGAGACACATTTGAAGGTAAAAAAGTCAACAGAAAAAATTCATTGTCTTTTACTTTTTCCCCCGTCCGTGGGGAAAGAAGTCAAACATTTGTTTTAACTTTTTCCCTTTGACTTATTTTCTCAACTGCATCTTCTCATAGTTTGTGTTTGGAATAGGATATTTGAAATGAGAAGAATTCATTATCATTCATGCGTCATTCCGTTCCTGGAAGAGTTTGCAATCAAAAGCTACGTGTACACACTGTTATGCATGCACACGCAAAGACCACTAAGCTTTCAAAAATTGTACTTCGAGGATAAAGTCATCACAAAAATTGTATCGTTTGGTGAGAAAGGTGGAAGTAATAATAATACGGAAGCTTATATAGCGCGATATCCTGGCAAATGCACGGCGCATTATAATTTACACTATATGGATTAACAAAACAAATAAAGTATAAACACACAACACAGGCCAAACCTTTACAAAACACACTTTACAACGATACAAAATTAATAATTAAAACCATAAAAGCTATTGAGGCAACAGTAAAAAAAAAATGGAAATAAAATTAAGCACGAGTAAAACTTGTTTAGAAGTACCATAAGCACAAATAACAAACAAGGCTTACAAAAATGGGGCAGATTAAAGCACTGAAGCATAGCAAGCATAACAACCTTAATAATTATTTAAATAGATGGATACCGATGAAGTGCGATTTTTTTTTTTGCTTTTAATGTTACTGCAGCTTCTCTACAACATACCGACCTACCATCTTCTAGCTTGACTCCAGCCCGTTCTTGACTTGACGTCACGCACGGGGTTTTCCCACTTTCAGGGAAGATTTAATTTTTTGGTGATAGTTTCAAACTTTACTTTTAAGCGCAAAATCTTCTTATTAATGCATCGAAGTAGTGACAGATTAGAATTCCGTGATAGCAAATTACAGGGTTTACACCATAAATGTTAACAAACTATTTGAATTTATGTGATTTCATCAACAGAAAAGTAGTATCCACAAGCTACACTTTAAGAACAACGTGCAGCAAGGGATCCCAACACTCGCTCTCAGTCTCCAAGGTAACGCTTTATCCACTGGGGTACGGACTACATTGGTAGATTTTGTTCACTCTAAGAAAATCTACAACCAGAATTGAAATCTTCAATCTCAATAGAGTTATGAGTTCCTTGTGAACCTTAATTTTGTTGGTTTGGTTATGTTGTTGTTGTTGTTCTACACGGGTTACATTAGTCTACTTTTTTTTTAATTTTATGAAGAAGTGCCATTAAATCAAATATTTTGTATCAGTGGCGACACAAGGAGCTGAAAGCTCATGAGTGGTCTCCATGTCAATCAAAATAAACAAAACAAACAAAACAAATGGCGGGTAGTGATATGATGTTTAGGGGAGAGTTTTGAAGGAGAGGAGGAAAGAGAAAGAAGATAGAGAAAGGGGAGGGAGGAGGAACCACGATTACCACGCTATGGGCTTGTGTACTGGTTGTGCACCTAAAGCAGGCAGGAAGTACAGAAGTGGTCAAATGTAATTTAGAGTCAGAGAAAGCTAGAAGCGTTTTGATTCTTTTATAAACTTGTGTAGACATAAGAAAATTTCGGTGTTTTTAGAGACAGACAGATATTTGTTTCCTGAAAGAGGTCGGTGTTGAGGAGAAGAGGAGCCGGCAAATCGAGAGTTTGTATAGTGTGTTGGCGAGCATTTCTGTAGAGGGGGACAGTATAATAGAAAGTGTTCAGCTGTTTCTGGTTCGAGACCACATGCACACGAGGGATTGTTTATTAAGTGCCTGTTAAGTAGGTCAAAGTTCAAGTCGCTCATTCCTAGTCGTAGTCTGCAGTGTATGATTTGTTCTTTGCGATTTCCAATATAGTAGTAGGGAGGGATAGCTTGTTGGCTTACTTTTATGTATCGTTTGAGTTCTGAGATTGAATGAGTGGATTGTATGTATTGTGGGAGCAGGTTCCAGTCGGCAGATGTTTGCGGTATGAATGAGTTTTTGAAAAGCTCCGTTCTTGCGTATGGGATATATCTGTCATGCGGTCTGCGTCTGTTGTAAGGGTTATGTGAGGAGGTAAGTGGGGGGAGAGTGTGTAGCAGGTATTCAGGGCAAAGGCCGTTGATCATTTTGAAGTAGAGCAACAGCCTGTGTTTTTTCCTCCTTTCCTTCAAGCTACAAAATCCTGATTCTTCATACAGCTTTACGTGACTAGTGCCCCTCACTCCCCCAATTATGATTCTGATTGCTTCTAAGTGGAGTTTTTCTAGTGCATTTGCTTGGTGTTTGGCACAGCCGTCCCACATGACGTCCGCATAATCGAAGATAGGCAGAATGAAGGACTTGTACATGGTTTCTAGTGCTTTTCTACATAGTAAGTATTTGTATTGCTTAAGGAGTCCAATAAGGGGAGTAGCTTTTGTGGCCACGTGATTGACATGTTCCTCCCACCTACAGTTAGCTTGTATAATGACCCCTAGGTGTTTGTGACTTTCTGATTCTTTTAAAATAGTGTTCCCGAAATGGAGTTCGTGGGTTTGTTCGGATCCTTTTCTAATGTTAAGTAATTTAGTTTTATTTTCGTTAAATTTGACTTTCCATGTTTTTGCCCACTTCCGTATTTGTACTATATCGGATTCTAAGGTTTCTTTCCTGACGTCGGGGTCATTTGAACCGAAGTATATGCTTGTGTCATCCGCGAAGAGTTTTATAGTTGACAAGATGTCTTCAGTGATATCGTTTATGTAGATCAAGAATAGGAGAGGGCCCAGAACGGAGCCCTGAGGGACCCCGGCGTTTACTTTAAGGTAGACAGACTTTTCACCCTTAATGGAAACTGCCTGAAGACGGTTGGATAGATAACTCCGGAGAAAAAGTAACGTTCTTCCTCTTACTCCTACTGCTTCCAGTTTGTGAATTAGCCCTTTGTGCCATACTCTGTCGAAAGCCCTAGAAAGGTCGAAAAAGTCTACTTTTGGATGGGCTAGCAGACGAACATTTTTCTTTGGCTCATATAGCTGTTCAAACAGTGGAATAGCAAAGTCACATGCGCTAAGTAGCCAATAAGGCGGCTTTGATCTGGTCCTGGTAAATTTTCCTTTGGAAAAAAAATTCGCTGGCCGGTGATGCTAGTGAAACGTCACATCACTGACCGTCTGCAGCGGCCAGCAGCTTAAAGCAGCCGTACGTGACGTCACTACCAAGCTAAGGTCACTAACGACCTGCAATCAGCAAGCATGACGTCATGTTTTACTTGTGCATGGGCCACCTTTGAAACTGATGAAGGGGGGGGGGTGCCGGGGGCTGTTTGTTGAAACAATGCCATTCTCTTTAAGCCGTTCACGGCTGTAACCTGTCTCGTGCTTAAAGCTAGATTTTAATTTTGTCTCTGTAGCAGCCCAGCTTTTGGTGGCGGCCAAAGCGAGTTTTTATTTGTGCCGCCATCTTGGTTGTGACTAAGAGGCCTGACGTCAGCATGTGCAGAGCATTCAAAAGGCGTTCGGAGAAACATCTCCCCCGCGGACAGCTGCTTGATGAACAACTCTAGTGCTTCTTGTTTCTGTTTTTGGACCGACTGCTGGCTGCTGTAGAAATTGTGTGCTACTTAAAAATCATCCCTAAACTGTTTTGTCCAGGTTGATGGCTGGATTATTCATAGGTACAGCGTTGGTTATGACTTGTTGGGCAGAATTTTTGGGTGGGTTACGATATTACTAGTGTTTGCTGTAAGTGCAGCTTGTTGGGGTTTAATCCTACAATAACTGTTGCTTAATCAACTGAAATATGAAATACAAATGGCTGCAGTGTTTCCGTAACCATTCGCTAAAGTTAAGCATTAGGGCCAAAATCAGTCATTCCAACTTTGAAAAGCTCCCGCACGCAGGCAAACGCCCACGTGTGCACGGAGACAGCGAAAGCAGGCGGCAAAAAGGCGAGAGATAAGGGGGCCACAGCCGAGAAAAAGGAGGGTGCAGAGAGAAAAACACAGACGGCGTCGAGCAGAACGCCAGGACACCAACACCACAGGTGTCTGAGGTCCGGCAGTTCTTGCTCTCCAAGGCAGATAACCCGGATGTGTTTCCGGTCATGAAGTACAGCTGCATATGTTACACTCTTTTCTTCTTTATCTGGTTTAGCGAAAAACGTATTGGGGAAGATACTATATGCGCATGGCTGGCACGCCAAGGAAGAAGTTTTTATTTCAGGTTTTGCGTTCTGCTTGTGTTCCATTTCAGTGTTTGTGATATTATACGTTTCATTTAAATGCTTGTGTTCCATTTCAGTGTTTGTGATATTATATGTTTCATTTAAATCCGTGTGTTCCATTTCAGTGTTTGTGATATTATATGTTTCATTTAAATGCTTGTGTTCTTGTTACGTTTCCATGTGGGTGTGCGCTAGTATGCATTGTCATCATTTAGCAGAACAGTCTATCTGCCACCTCTTTGTTCAAAGAGCAACTTGTTCTTTTCTTTATGCAAAAGAACTAGGGAACCTTTTTACAGAGCCGTCTACCCGCCTTTAATGGAATGAAAACCTTGTCCGAACAACAAATACAATCTACAGCGGACCCACCTGTCTGCTGTCTGTTGAAACAAAACTGTTTTGCTTTTACTGGGACAACCTGTCTGCCAGGTGTCTGTCTCTCAAAACAGTAATGTTCAGTCTTTTAATGTAACAAGCTGTCTGTCCCTCAAACAGTAATGTTCAGTCTTTTAATGTAACAAGCTGTCTGTCCCTCAAAACAGTAATGTTCAGTCTTTTAATGTAACAAGCTGTCTGTCCCTCAAAACAGTAATGTTCAGTCTTTTAATGTAACAAGCTGTCTGTCTCTCAAAACAGTAATGTTCAGTCTTTTAATGTAACAAGCTGTCTGTCTCTCAAAACAGTAATGTTCAGTCTTTTAATGTAACAAGCTGTCTGTCCCTCAAAACAGTAAATTTTCTGTCTGTTAAGGACATAACCTTTCTAGTTATAACGAGAATAAAGCGCAGACGCAGATGGTCTCGTGCTTAGAGTACTGGCTTCCGAAATTGAAGGTGTGTTGGTTGGTTACCAGAAGTGATTGACAGCTGTGATCGATTGTAAAGCCGGAGGAAGCCGGTTGTTCTCCGGCCACAGGGAACGATAATATGAACTGGGTTTTGTTGTTATTGTTGTTGTTGTTTGTGCTGGTGGCGCTGAGGGAGTCAGCAACAAACGACGTTGTCGCAAAGCTCTAAACCTGAGTGCTGCTAGACAGGGTGCTGTGCGAAAGAAATATTTGAGGACGTGTTCTGGCACAGTTTTATACTGTCCCCTGCGCACACCAATACTGACACAATAGTGTGTCTACGTTAAGTCACGCACGTGTTTACACCAGTAGGTCACACAAGTGTTTACACCAGTAGGTCACACAAGTGTTTACACCAGTAGGTCACACAAGTGTTTACACCAGTAGGTCACACAAGTGTTTACACCAGTAGGTCACACAAGTGTTTACACCATATTACACCGTCCTCAGGGGCCATCAGCACTGGGACAGACATTCAGCACAGGGTCAACCGTTAGAAGCTGCCCGGTTTCCTAGACCTCTTACCTGAGGTTGTTGCCATGGTTAACTCGTGGCATCTGAGGTCTAGTATAGACACAGCGCTGTATGCAGGCCTACTTCTCTCCATATCGCTATTGCTAGGCCAGAGCTCTGGTGTTTCCATAGCTCCGTTAGCTGTTAAAGACACTGCTGGCATCACGTGGTGGGTCAGCGGCTGCACGAGGTGCCACCAGCAAGCTGGCTGCATATGGAAACGGCGCCACAGTCAGGGCTGTTGTTGTCTCTGTCAACAGTCAGATCCGACCCAAACCCAGTCTCCCTAACGCACCCCGACTCAAGACACCGATTCAAGACACCAGTTTACGCAGCCATCTTGGAGCAGCTGTTCTCTCACCTCTCCAGACTCGGCTAACTTCCTCCTGTGCCACTCTTGGCGTTTATAGATCTCTCTGGAAGGAAGCACTCTAAGGCTGCGCATAATGAGGTTGGCGAACGAGTTTTGTAATGACCTGCCCTACAGTTCTGTGGCGCAGCAAGTGAAACAGCGTTAGACTCTTAATATTCTTCCCCGTAGGGACGGAGTAAAAGGCATCCACACCAAGTCCTTCACTAACACAGAGGCCACTGATGCTGTTTGAAAACATCTTTTATATCTATTTTTCTCTCCCTCGTCCTCTCAAACACTCTTTATGATATTAAGTGTTAGAATGTATTGTTACAGTTGCAAGGCTATACTATTATCCATATGGTAAATGATACATCAACAGCATTTAATTTCTTTTTCCAGCAAAAGGTTGAAATGCATATAATAGTCAAGGGACAGCCTATATCATATAGGTTATATCATATAGGGTATATCCTATAGGCTATATCATATAGGCTATATCATATAGGCTATATCCTATACCATATTATGGTATGAAATGTCAAGTTATTCGTTCGCCCCAGAAGCTTACACTATATCATATAGGCTATATCCTATACCATATTATGGTATGAAAATGTCAAGTTATTCGTTCGCCCCAGAAGCTTACGACTGTAAGTAACGTGCAAATATTAATACGCCAATGCCTTTCAGACCCCGAGTGTTTTCATATTTCCGATGCCTTCACGCTAAGACAGTTATCCTCCCTGCCTAAAGAAAACATTTGACACCACTTTTTGCCAGAGAAACAAGCCATTTTTTTCTTCAGAACTTTTGCAGTTTGTGTGTGTGTGTGTGCGCGCGCGCGCTTATTGGTCAAGAAACGCGGTGAGGATAAGGTTTTCGGACCAAAATAAAAAACAAATGCAGTCGGATCTCTAGCTGCCCCAAACAAGTTCTGTTAAGAACAAGTAAAACTGATTTATGTGAGAAAGCTTACAGAGGAGCAAAAACCATTTTCAGTGTTGGGAATTCTTCAGAACTAATACTCAGAGACAAGCAACAGATTTGGGCATTGATTTTGTTCTCGCGTTGGAGCGAACCAGGCGAAAGACAAAAGATATTTCTTGACGCAGTGGGAATGGCGACATAAAAGCCAGACCTCTGCCCGATTCTTTTGACCTTATCTTTATTGCCCTTTACCCAGACCAGCCAGCTTCCGTCCTGCTTGCTGGCTCCTAAGACCTGCCGTGTCCCCTGTATTCCATGTCCCCTGTATTCCGTGTCCCCTGTATTCCGTGTCCCCTGTATTCCGTGTCCCCTGTATTCCCACAAGTCTTCTGCCTTATGTTTGGGGCAGCTTGCATGACAATTAAAGTCCTTTTGCTTGAAACGTGGGGTGACTGACGATTGCTTGTCTCGAGAGGTATTACACAGTTATAATCTGTATCCAGCCAATGATCATTATAATCGTTATCCCGATACACCACCCGGTAATCATTATGATCCATATATACACCAGCCAGTAATCATTATAATCTATATCCTGATATACCAGTTGGTAATCATTATAATCTACTTCCTCATATACCAGCTTGTAATCTTATAACTGGTCCTGGTAATCGAACTCCAGCTCGAGATTTTCATTTCACGCCCTTATCTGTTTATGTTCCAACGCACTTCATCTGGACACTGAAATGTAAGCTACAACGGTGACACACTGAGACGTGAGTTGCCGTTCCTTCTCATCGTGACACACTGAGACGTGAGTTACCGTGCCTTCTCATCGTGACACACTGAGACGTGTTACCGTGTCTTCTCATCGTGACACACTGAGACGTGAGTTACCGTTCCTTCTCATCGTGACACACTGAAACGTGAGTTATCGTTCCTTCTCATCGTGACACACTGAGACGTGAGTTACCGTTCCTTCTCGACGTGAGTTACCGTTCCTTCTCATCGTGACACACTGAGACGTGAGTTACCGTTCCTTCTCATCGTGACACACTGAGACGTGTTACCGTGCCTTCTCATCGTGACACACTGAGACGTGAGTTACCGTTCCTTCTCATCGTGACACACTGAGACGTGAGCTATCGTTCCTTCTCATCGTGTCACACTGACACGTGAGTTACCGTGCCTTCTCGTCGTAACACACTGACACGTGAGTTATCGTTCCTTCTCATCGTGACACACTGAGACGTGAGTTACCGTTCCTTCTCATCGTGACACACTGATTTCACGGTGATACTTCAGTTACAGTGGGATTTCACGGTGATACTTCAGTTACATTGGGATTTCACGGTGATACTTAAGTTACATTGGGATTTCACGGTGATACTTCAATTACATTGGGATTTCACGGTGATACTTAAGTTACAGTGGAATTTCACGGTGATAGTTCAGTTACAGTGGAATTTCACGGTGATACTTCAGTATAGTGGGATTTCACGGTGATACTTCAGTTACATTGGGATTTCACGGTGATACTTCAGTTACAGTGGAATTTCACGGTGATACTTCAGTTACAGTGGAATTTCACGGTGATACTTCAGTTACATTGGGATTTCACGGTGATACTTAAGTTACAGTGGAATTTCACGGTGATACTTCAGTTACATTGGGATTTCACGGTGATACTTCAGTTACATTGGGATTTCACGGTGATACTTAAGTTACAGTGGAATTTCACGGTGATACTTCAGTTACATTGGGATTTCACGGTGATGCTTCAGTTACATTGGGTTTCACGGTGATACTTCAGTTACAGTGGAATTTCACGGTGATACTTCAGTTACAGTGGAATTTCACGGTGATACTTCAGTTACAGTGGAATTTCACGGTGATACTTCAGTTACAGTGGAATTTCACGGTGATACTTCGGTTACAGTGGCTTCTCATAGTTAAAAAAATTGACTGTTAACTAGAGAGAAAAAATGAAAGAGACCATTTAGTGCGCCCTCTAGTCAACAGCGGAGTTAATTTCACAAAATATCCCCCCCCCCACCCCTTTCCACGACCATACCCTGCTGTCAGTGGTTCCCCCCGACCAGAAGGCACCCTTCCCCTGTTTACTCCAAAGACAAGCGCTCATCATGAGTGGGCGTCTGAAGGTTAATGATCTCCCGTGCGGATGTGGTGAAAATGTCGCGTTCAAAGCATCTAATTCAGAGGAAAGTTCAAGCGAAAAGCTCCTACGACTTTCTTTTTCTTCTTTTAAAAATGTTCCCTGTTCTTTTTCCTTCCTTTTTTTAGTTATTGAGTACAGAGATGGGGACACTGTCACGCACAAACAAATCGGCACCTCCGTAGGTCACAAACATTTAGGCGAGGGGGGGGGTGTCTAACAACAGGCTGTATTCAAACGACTCAGACTGACAATGTGATACACATTAAAACTAATAATGTGATACACATTAAAACTGATAATGTGATACACATTAAAACTGATAATGTGATACACATTAAAACTGATAATGTGATACACATTAAAACTGATAATGTGATTCGTGCAGCCTTTGTTGTTTCCAACTCGTCCTGACGTTGCTAATGGGCTTGAGGCAAGCGATGAGTTAGTTTGATGGATGTCTACAGGGAAAGAGATGAAAAATGAGTTCACGTTACAACGAATACTTCAGATGAGACAGCAGTATGCTTTTATGACAATCTTGTACAACTTGTTTTCTGTTTTCTCGTAAATCTACTTATTTTTTTCTGGCAAATCTCTTTCCTGTTCACATTAAACCTCTTCCACCGTCGTGATATGCCAACAGCGTAAAACTCCAACCAAGCAATTCATATTCTTATATAATTACGTTAAACACAAATATAAGTTATTTTTATGTTTGGATGTTCTATATGTATATACAACAATTAAAAAAGCGACTGATATATTGCCGAACTTATTATATTTTTCTAAACACAACCATTAGTGTAGCTCTTGAAACAGAAATAAACTTCGTACACAGAACTCGAAAGGTTTTGCAAGAGTCGCGACACGAGTGGCAGGGTTGAACTCACTGTGGAAAATGTTTAAGGGAAAACCGTAAAGGGAAAATGGGAAAATAATAGGGGGGGGGGTAAGGGTGTGGGAGAAAGGTCAGAGGGAAACAGTCTATAGGGGAAAAAGTTAAAAAGCTGGAGGGAGGAAAGACCAGAAACAAACGTCATGGCGCAGAAAGACTCGAAACTGCCAACAAATATCTGAAGGGTGAAACATAATGGCAGTCAGGGAAAATAACGCGATCAATAAAAATCCCAGAAAATTTGAGTTTATCAGGACAGTTAATTGTAGTAGACTTTGGGTGTCGCAAAGAAGCGGGGCCTAAATACCTCGGACATATTGATAGGTGCCATATTCTCATTGAACTCCTATGGGCCCCCAGCCTCCTGCTGTTTTACAGAACCTGTGATCCTGTGAGGACGAACACTTTGCTGTGCTTTGTCGTGCAAGCTGCTGCTAGCATTTCAGTTACACCCGCCCCACTACTGATGTAGATCAGAGGTTTTCAACGACGACTCCCAGTGGGAGTGGGATCTGGTCAGCCAACAGTCAAACGTTTTAAAACATCACGGAACGCAGTCACACGTAAAACGATGTACCTGTTAGTAATACCGCCCTCCCCGTATCGTCTTGCACAGTCTTCCTGCCGACAGCCCACGAGCCAGTGCACACAGCTGCCGTACACAGCCTTCTGGCCGATGTCTTCATCAGCAGAAAATCTGCATAATCTACATCTGTTTTGAAACTGTCTGACATAAACTGCCTAACGTCTGAGAGTGTAAAGTTTAAGCACTTTTCAGCAACGTACAAATCTGTTACTTTTGGTAGCGAGATGTGTTTTTTTCGATGGTGTGGTTTGTTTTTGCCTTCACATGGCCTATCAGGCTACACGTGTGGTTTGTTCTTGGCTTCACATGGCTTATCAGGCTACACGTGTGGTTTGTTCTTGCTGTCACATGGCTTATCAGGCTATACGTGTGGTTTGTTCTTGCCTTCACGTGGCTTATCAGGCTATACGTGTGGTTTGTTCTTGCCTTCACGTGGCTTATCATGCTACACGTGTGGTTTGTTCTTGCTTTCACATGGCTTATCATGCTACACGTGTGGTTTGTTCTTGCCTTCACGTGGCCTATCAGGCTACACGTGTGGTTTGTTCTTGGCTTCACATGGCTTACCATGCTACACGTGTGGTTTGTTCTTGCTGTCACATGGCTTATCAGGCTACACGTGTGGTATGTTCTGTCGTCACATGGCTTATCAGGCTATACGTGTGGTTTGTTCTTGCTGTCACATGGCTTATCAGGCTATACGTGTGGTTTGTTCTGTTGTCACATGGCTTATAAGGCTATACGTGTGGTTTGTTCTTGCTGTCACATGGCTTATCAGGCTATACGTGTGGTTTGTTCTGTTGTCACATGGCTTATCAAGCTACACGTGTGGTTTGTTCTTGCTGTCACATGGCTTATCAGGCTATACGTGTGGTTTGTTCTTGCCTTCACGTGGCTTATCAGGCTATACGTGTGGTTTGTTCTTGCCTTCACGTGGCTTATCATGCTACACGTGTGGTTTGTTCTTGCTGTCACATGGCTTATCAGGCTATACGTGTGGTTTGTTTTGTTGTCACATGGCTTATCAGGCTATACGTGTGGTTTGTTCTTGCTGTCACATGGCTTATCATGCTACACGTGTGGTTTGTTCTTGCTGTCACATGGCTTATCAGGCTACACGTGTGGTTTGTTCTTGCTGTCACATGGCTTATCAGGCTATACGTGTGGTTTGTTCATGCCTTCACGTGGCTTATCATGCTACACGTGTGGTATGTTCTGCTGTCACATGGCTTATCAGGCTACACGTGTGGTTTGTTCTTGCTGTCACATGGCTTATCAGGCTACACGTGTGGTTTGTTCTTGCTGTCACATGGCTTATCAGGCTACACGTGTGGTTTGTTCTTGCTGTCACATGGCTTATCATGCTACATGTGTGGTTTGTTCTGCTGTCACATGGCTTATCAGGCTGCACGTGTGGTTTGTTCTTGCTGTCACATGGCTTATCAGGCTACACATGTGGTTTGTTCTTGCTG
>SMGT01005564.1:191903-216429 GCA_004794575.1 Lanistes nyassanus
ATCTGACAGGGAGGTAGTTACATCAGTCTTGGTGATCTGACAGGGAGGTAGTTACATCAGTCTTGGTGATCTGACAGGGAGGTAGTTACATCAGTCTTGGTGATCTGACAGGAAGGTAGACACAATCTCCTTGCACCAGGCTGGCTAACCTTTCACAACGCACCCTGCACGTGCGTGCTGTAGCACAGGAATGAAAAAAACGCTTGCAAAGCACGTTCCTGTGACTGACTGTACTTCATCTGCTCATTCAGACAGGATTCGAGGAACCCGATGTGTACAGCTCAGACAGCCACGGACAATTCTTACAAAATACATTTGTATTTTCCGTCAAGCACGTAACATGCTGAACGCAGTAAGTGATTATCAATGTCATTATTTCATTACACCGTTGTTAATCTTTTTAAAATCCGTTTGTCCTCCTCCTCCTCCTCATCGTCATCATCGGTATATATCGTCTTTGTCATGAACAATGACACTGACAATAGCAATGACACTGACAGTGGAAGCATTACTAATTGGATCAGCAGAGGGCGCCGATTGGTCACTGAGGACGAAGTTTTGAAAAAAAATCAGATTTTTCTCCCAAAATCTTTTATTATAAGGCTTGTTTACATTAATTTGCATCCCAATAATCTATAACACATCACACACCAGTGTCTTGTTCATGTTGTGACGGCTTGCTCACGATCTAAGTTAGTTTTCGTCACAATTACAGCTGACTCTTCCTTAGCATCAAGTTTACGCGGATATTGAAACATCTCTTATTTCAGAAAATTGCTTTCAAAGTCTGGGAATATTACAAATTAGGCGTCTGAAGTGCTTTAAAATGACGAGATGTGCTTGAGAATCACATGCATAAGCATTTCAGATCTTTTCACCTGCCGTTCCAGTAATCAGTCTGAGTTCTGTTGGCCCTCAACCGAGAAAGCGTCTTTTACATTGTAAATCGCAAAACTGAAAAATGTCACGAAGAGAAGAGAGAAATTCCATTCCGTGCCAGATGGAAATCTAGCAGACGTTAAACGTATAAACAGAGGCTCACAGTCATACGTTACTTAATGTTGCCATCAGGCGCACGAAATCTGCTGGGAATTCCAAGTTAATCAGCAAATAAATGCAGATTGTTTACAGATTGTTTACTGAACATCAAAGACGCCGTCTTTGACCTTCGTTATGTGCACAGAACTCCAGGTACTGGCCTTGTCACGTGACAATCTCTCGGACCTCGCCTTCCCATCCAGTGGGACTGGCAGGGATGCACACCGGGTAATCAAGTTTCACAGCAACCCTCAAATCTAATAGGGGTACATGGGGGATGTCTGGATATTTGCAGCCTCTGACAATCAGCTAAGAGGTATTAACAGTTGTGGCCCATCACGGGCTTTGGACCAGCTTTTCAAGTGAATGGTAGGACGTCTTTTTTCCGGAACATGTGGCGAGGATCAGAAATGAGTACGTGTCTAGTGTGGTGCAAACACAGCCCAAACCTCGAGCACTTTGCAATAATTTTCGGAAGAGGAAAAAACCAATAGGAGGGAACTGTTGCTGATGTTCATGAACTACTGGCAAGGGCCCGAGCGCGCCGGCTGCCGACAGAGCAAACAACTTCTGCCAGAACTCGTTGATAATCTGTTTGTGTGAGGAAGGTTCTCCAACGTCTCGGAAAGGATGAGAAAAACACTTGCAAATGTTCTAAGAGGTGTTCTTACAAGAACAACTTAATTAGCTGGTGCATCGTCAGGTAAATTAAACTGTTAAATTTTAAACACGAAGAATGTCTAGAATCGACTGCAACTGAGATGAGTATGTCACTAATTTTGAACAGTATCGCCACTAGCTTTAATATTTAATGTCAATCTAACCATTAATTTAACTGTACTTTTACAATGTGCGCGCTTTCAAAACAGGAATAATTTATAGGCCCAATTCAAAAAGCGGAAAAGCAAACACAATACTTTGTCATTTAAACAAAAAAAGATTATCCAACGTTGAGAAAGGCGTCTATAAGGCAAAAAATAAATTAGTCTGTCAGGTTTCCAGATTTAACAGACCAGAGAGGACCATCGTCACAAAATTTACAGAATTTGTCACCTGACTGAGTTACCCAAGAACAGAGAAAAGTATTGCCACAAAACCACCTGTAGACACCAACTGTGAGGTATGCATGCGGCAATACTGTGGTAATGTGCAGATAAGTAATGCTTTACTGTCATTTTTAGGATTTGATGGCCTGCAATATTAGTTCTGAGATCAAAACTGATTCTTGTGTTTGGCTTTTGTAGAGGAAACAGTGAAAGAATAACAGACACGAGCATGTTTGATATTTGCCCCTAGACAACATTCTAAGAACATGTCACGTCTTGATATCACCATTTGCACGGTAGGAAGGTCTTGAAGTATTTATAGACTTTCAGAAAGCAGGTGATAGCGTTCACTGAGTGGCACTGTTGCAACACTCTTAGAACCAGGGCAAAAGATAGATACCGGCTGTGTTACAAGCAGGACGCACGCCAACAAAGATCTTAGAAACCAAGATGGGTCAAGAGCCACGATTTCATTCATAAAAGCGAGGATAGGGCTGTTGCAGCTCCCTCATGAGGAATCCTTGTTTTCATGTTCAAAGGAGTCAATTTACAAGTGTAGCCAAGATCTATGGTTTAGCAGTGTCTGAAGTTACGTGTACGTATCACCTTTGGTATAGATTTAAAATAATTTAGCCTGCGAATTGAAACTGCATTTTGCAGCACGACATTTGTACTATTCATTTAGAGCTAATCTCTTCGTTAACATGTATCGCTGATATGAAAATACGTGATTTCGAATCTGCCAGACCAACTCTGCAGGTTGCTATTAAATGAATAATGACCTAACGACATGTATAAATAGGGTTTTATGTACGTATGCTTAAAACGTTTTGAACCGGAGTTTTAAAAGACTGACCTCATATTAGTAAAGATTACAATTCGAAAAGTTTAGTTCCAGCGACACCCTGAATTGTGGATTGTACTGTTTGAAGACAGTGATTGCTGAAGACTCGGTTCAGTGTGCTAAGTAAGGAGTGTAAACTTCTACTGTCCCACCAATGAAAAGAGAGGAAACATCTACAGAAAGAGAACGGTTCTTTTATTTTCGCTTTAGGATTGGATGGAGTTTCCCTCCATAGCCTTATTTTTAAAATAAAACTTGACCAAGAGACGAGAGTACACTTAGTGCAACTCGGTGTATATCTATCTGAAATTTTATCGTAACATGAAACATAAATGTCACAGGCAATCTTGGCTTGTAAGCTCAAACTGCATCACAGTGTGTGCCTCCATTAGGAATATTAGTAAAATAAACTGAGAAACATACTTTTCATTAAAACTAACCCCGTAATGTCAAAATTGTACTTTATATAATCTCTAGAAGCGCATACAATGACGAATCCTGCATTGCATGGGTCACAAACCAAATTTAGTAAAGGATTTACCACTACCTCTGGCAAATTAATCAAGTAAATAGAACTCGGACAATCTCCTGGGTTCATCCTTCCCTGGAAGGAAGAAAATGGGTTTGTTGTTGTTACACAGTAACTGCTATTGCACTTAATGGCACTGAATGTTGTCATCGCAACCTTACTTTCTGGATGCGCTTCACGTCGTCTGCTATGGCAACAACAAGGATTCCGCATGAAGGCGCTCGCGTTCTTTCGTCTACCGGAAATCGATCTTCTTGACCCGTCGTGGTCTCTAAGATATTTGACGTCATAGTCCAAGTAAGGGCTAAGTGTACTCAGTGTAGAAAACATCCCAGTTTTTCAGTTGTTGCTGCTGAAGCGCAGAGAAGATCCATCTTTTAGACAGTCGGCATATTTCTGGGAAGGTTGGCCACAACTAACAAAAATAATCATGAGGTCATGAGGTCGGCGAGACCTACAGTCGACATTGTATTGTTTCCGCTGCCAGATAACGGCACACTGTTTTTCTCGACTGAAAGTTATCTCACTGTACTAAAAATAAAATCGTATGACTATTGCTTTAGCTAGACTCCACGCAATGTGAAAACTTGTCAAACGTACTGTATTCTGCAGGATGCTTGTGGCTGTTATGTCGCGTCAAACGTACTGTATTCTGAAGAATGCGTATGGATGTTATATCTCAAGAGGCTGATAATGAATGGCATTTTCACTTTTACACAAGTTTAGAAAGAAGTTTCCACCCTTACGCTAAAATGCACACACACACACCCTCACATACACACACACACACCCTCACACATACACACAAACACACAGAGATATATCTGTGCACTGCACCCGTTTCTTCCTCCCCCTCCCCTCCCTCTTTCTCTACCCTTCTCTTGTCCCCCTCCCTGCATTTCAAATCACTTCCTCGCTCACTCGCGATCGCTCACGCAGTCACTGACTCAAACGCGCACACACGTGCATGCAGGCGCGAATACGATCGCCTGCACAAACACTACGCGTGCTGGTCTTTAACTTGACATGGAAGAGATCGATGTCAGTTTCTTGAGAGGAGCTTTGCGTTTTTTGCTGCAAAATTACTTCGTAGAAGAAAACCGATGGGAATATACACACCCGAGGACAGAGAGAGTGAGAGAGAAGGAAAGAGGGAAAGGGGCACAGCTCATGAGCTACCAGACCAGATCTTCATCTCACTTCACTCTCTTCTCTCTGCTACCAGGGCCCTAGCCCCGCAGTAACGCCAGTCTCGTGAAGGGTTAGTGGTGCTGTGGCCAGGCTGAGAACAACCGTAGGTCACAGTGTGCAGACTAGGCTTTCGTAGTGACACGTACAGCAGAAAGTTCACTCGCTTGCTCTTACTGAGTACAGAGATAATAATAATAATAATAAATGTGGATTTGTAACGCGCGAGAACACATTTCATGCACACTTCGCGCGGACGAGGCACATAGTGAAAACAACGAAACACACACACACACACACAGAGGGAGAGATGAACGCAACAAACACACAGAGGGAGAGATGAACGAAACACAGGTTGGGATACAGATCGTCCTTCCGTCACAGATGGGTGGAAAAGTATCATAATAGAGGAAGTTGTAGGTTAATGTAGATGTGAAGTGTTCCGGCCTGCACTAACTGAATACAGAGATGTGAAGTGTGCCGTCCTGCACTAACTGAATACAGAGATGTGAAGTGTGGCGGCCTGCACTAACTGAATACAGAGATGTGAAGTGTGCTGTCCTGCACTAACTGAATACGGAGATGTGAACTGTGCCGACCTGTCCGAACTGAATACAGAGATGTGAAGTGTGGCGGCCTGCCCTAACTGAATACAGAGATCTGAAGTTTGCCGTCCTGCATGAACTGAATACAGAGATGTGAAGTATGCTGGCCTGCACTAACTGAATACGGAGATGTGAAGTGTGCCGTCCTGCATGAACTGAATACAGAGATCTGAAGTTTGCCGGCCTGCACTAACTGAATACGGAGATGTGAAGTATGGCGGGTGTTTATTAAATACAGAGATGTGAAGTGATGTTGCACCAAGTGCGCTGGCATGTGCTTACTGAATACACAGGCAGAATATCACAGCCTCCAGATAAACTTATTCTTTCATATCGTCACGGTTCGCTCGTAGTTACCGGCCTTGACGAGGACCGGAAGCCAAGAAGCACGTCTCTTTATTGCTTCAGTTTTATGTTTTACGTCACTCAAGCCAAGCACGACACCCAAGCCAAGCACGACACTTGAAGAATAGACCGGATGGCTGGTGATTAAACATAAAAAATGCACCTTCTGTGTGCGCTACTTGTGATTACTGTGTGTGGACTGGACAACTCGTGTCTGACAATGGACGCAACTCTTACAAACCTGTCTTCTTCTCTCAGTTGTCAGAGTACGTATGGCGCTAGTGTGTACAGCAGTTAGGCTTGTTCTTAATGAAAATGTTTTTCCTACGTTGATTATGGGTATTGAGGAAGGAAAGGATCTTGCAGAACCATTTCCAGCACCAGCAACTAGATACCAGCACTTTTAAACGGCTGCTGTTTCACACGTAAAAAAGTAAAGAATGTCCCATGGCTTTGCTTAGATTGTAGGGGGAAGTGGTGTACGAAAACCTCACTTTTCTGTGGGCCGGCATCGTGAGGGCAGCGCCCACATCCTTGCGGCCTTACTTTCCCCGACCCATTGGGTCAAGTACCTACTCGCAGCTGGGTGGAGCTGGGGATGTGTGGTACGGCGCACAGGTTTCGAACCACCCTGTGGCCGTGACTTCGGACTGGAAGGCCTGCGCTGTAACCACTCGGCCACCCGCTTGCTCGGAAGTTTAAGATGGAGTTGGAAACGCCGGCAATTGTGCAACGCCACAGGACCACTGAACATTTTATCTGTAGTTAAGTCTAACCCCGATTCAACTCGGAAGACCTGTGTAAAGATTCACGGTCTTTTTCCGCGGAGGAAACGTCACCCTTACATCAGCGAGGAGCCTCTCGATGGCGCTGGTTGTAAAAAAGGATCCGTTTTCAATATACAAATCTGCCCATAAAATTTGGAATTTCTACAGGGGCTTTCAGAAATGTTAGATAAGATTGTTAATGTAAGCCTGAGAAACTCGATGGCCCAGAGAATAAATGTCTCTCAAGGCTGACTGGGGGTCAGCATGTGCCGAGGGTGTGACCACAAGTAAGTTTCCATGTCTGTCCAGTAGCTACTGCACGGAAGGGGGTAGGCTTTTAACGTCCCGCCGCAAACTAGGTGCGTATCGGTCCCACCCAGTCACATTAAGCTGACCTCAGGCCAACCAGTCCAAGTACTGTTCCCTACATTTCCAGGCGTCTGGCAGGGCAGCTACTAGATTGCCAATTTTAAGTAGTAACACTCGGCCGGGATGCGAATTACCGACCTCCCTCCTCGGAAGCGGACGCCTTAACCTGTAGACCACCGAGGCGGTCGCTGCTGCACAGGACAGTCAATGGCAGAGTTTATCGTGAAGGGCTGGGGTGTCAACCGAGTGTCATCTGAGCATAATTCAGTCGCCGACTGTTGCACACACTCTCCCATTGATCTCCTCACCAGCAGTTCTGTCCCTGCCATAAACTGAGTGACATCACCAGCGACCGACGCGCACCCGCATGTGCCATGGCGCGCCGCTGGCTAACGCTTTCTGTCAGATTGATAGCATGTGAATAGCTTTCACGACCAACAAGATTTGCCATCCATCTTGATAAAAACATTTCTCAAAGAAGCATTTGCTAAATTTATTCACATCGAAGTCCTCTTAAAAAAGAGAGAATAATTATGTTCATATGAGATCAAAAGAACAGAAAGACTGCAAATCATTATTTCGAATAAGCAGCCATGTGAAAAAAGCAAAAGAAAGATAAACATATTAACCAGCTGAAGAACGAGAAAAAGCAGAAATTAATTGGAATCCTTGCTGCCCGGCGCTGAAAATCTTGCAGTGTCAGCGAGGTACGTGCTGAACAGCACAAAGCACCAGCAACACTGTCTGTGAGGCGAAAGGCGGGCTGTTTATCCACTGATCTCAACGAAAAACCCACCCGGAATGTACAAGGCTCGTATCTCAACGAGGACACATTTGTACATCAACTATTGAGTTAATCTCTGCACAAACATTACTTAAACTACCTGTCTTCATGGGTCATCTTACTGCAGCTATCACTTTAGTGGTTTTTTTCAGTGCATAGATTAGTAATAAGACCCCATCCGCCTATAGTCGTTTGCGACTGGACGTTAAGCAACAAATACTCCCCCCCCCCCGCCCTGCCTATAGTCCACCATCCTGATATGCACCCAGATTGCCTCTCAACGTTAAGCAAGCAAGCAACCACCACCATCCTTCATTAGGATCCGTCTCCAGGTCTGCTTGAAGCGAACCCGTCTTTCCTTGCCAGTCAACACTATGTTTGATCATCTATTACATGTATTAGAACTCTGTCACATTTGCACTCTAGGCGATATTCTTCGAATGCAGTCAACACTACACTTTCCAATCTTTTAAAATACTGTTTCGTTTGTATTCTGTGAGATATGTAAAGCATAATGTTACAAATGTTGTAGTTTTGAAAAACACATTATTTGCATCTTGAGCGGTATGCTGTGAATGCACACAGAAATAAATCTGTAACCGACTCACATTTGAAACCGGGAACACTTTAAATCATAAACTGATTTACTGATTTTTTTTAAAAGACGTACATTGTTCCCACATGCAATGAGTGATGGCAGAATTCTTCCGAGTACAAAAACGTTAAGATGGGTTTTGCCCATCATATCATATGTCACGACACTCGACACAGAGGGCCGTGAAAACTGGTTTGAAAACTAGAGGGCCGTGAAAACTGGTTTGAAAACCAGCCAGAAGCCGAAAGTCAGAATCTACTTTCCCCTCTGATGACTCACACGAAGCGGTTTGTCAGCCCGCGCCTGGGCCTCATTCTTGCAATGGCATCCAACACTTCACAGGCTGTCCAACATCCAGCACGTCACAAGCTGCCAAACACCCAACACCTCACGGGCTAACACTCAAACATCACAGATTGTCGAACATCCAACATCCACCGGCTGTCCAGCATCCAACACCTCACAGCCCGTCCAAATTCCAACACGTCACAGACCGTCAGTGTCACAGGTTGCCCAAGAATGTTAGTTTACTCAAAGACCAAGCATACATCTTGTATACATGACAAACACCGGGGTATTTCCTCTTGGCCCAAACGCAGTTTGCAGGGATTCTCTCATAAGATGCCAACTAGCCTTTTTAAGTGAAAATGGTATTTCATGTTAAGAAACAGTATTACATACTAAGGCATTTTTTGGCTAACGCTATCACAAATCAAGGACGAATTTTTGGCAGGAATCCGAGACAAAATTTGCACATTGACGCCGAACGCTAATGCTCTGTCCGGAAAGTGGAGAAAATTGTTCATGTCGTCACAAGCCAACACCCATAACTAAATGATCGTGACGTAACTTAAGTACACCTTCTGTGGCTCAAGAGATCATTACATGCACGTCATCAGGAAATCGTATGAAGGCATAACTTCCACACATTTCTATGTACAGCTCCACTACAGAAAGTTTTTCGATGCACTGGACGAACGAACAAATGCAAACAACAAGAGGCGTGCCGATGGGCAGTTTACATTCCCCGGGCTACAGCAGGTGTCTTTGTGGTCTGTTTATCGACTAAACAACAGACGCTACAAAGGTAAAACGAACAAAATAAAAGCGAAGCGCGGAGTAGCCTATTCACTTTGAAAAAATCTGCCCACGAGCTTCTCAAAGCAGGACTCACTCCCTTTGACAAAGTCGGATACAAACTGAGGAACTGAAGTCCAAGCACCAACAGGGTCAGCTTTAAATCCTGTCTGTTAACACCAACAGGGTCAGCTTTAAATCCTGTCTGTAAACACCAACAGGGTCAGCTTTAAACCCTCTCTCTAAATACGTACCATTGCATCACGGTCTGCTCGCGGAGACCGTGCAAGGGAACCTCTTGGCAGAGACCGACTGATATTTATTTCCGACGGCGGGATTATATCCATGCTGACGTTTTCCTCAAATTCTAACTGACCGTGAGACTAGCGCCGCACAAAACTCTTGCCTCTTGAGATCTGTTGCGTGCTTTTGAAATGCCGGTGGTTCGCGCGTTGTCTCTGGTGTTAGTGACGACAAACTCACAAGGCTGCGTCTTGAGAATAAGCTGAGATCAGTCAGGATTAAATCATAAATATTCAAGACAGTAGGAAGTAGACAGTAGGCAGCCAGCAGGAAGATGCAGTCCAACAGTGACTTCAGATCTCGAACTATAATTCCGCAATGATCATACATTCAACGAGTCCTTCTGTAGTTGTACGATATATTTGCTCTGTATGCCAAGTCTCGTTTCGTCAAAATGTTAAAGTCAAACCAACTGAGAATAAAGGAAAAAATAAGTATCAGCAGTTTTAGTCTTCGAAGATTAGACCAGATCATAACTCTGAACCAAAAGGCACCATACAGGTAGGTTTGCACAAAACAACAAACCACCTCCTACAGTTTAACAAACAATAATAGTTGCGCCAGGAATAGCAAATCACCAACCGAAAGGTGTCTCACGACTGGCCAGAGGAAGGGCAGGCTGGGGAAGGGTGGTGTGGGGGGGGGGCGGGAGAGGAAGACAGATTACCCGGAAACCCCCCCAGCCCTGTATAGAGTGCCACGCGCAAAGAACTGGAACTTACTGGATGTGCACCATCTTGTAACTGCCATGCTAGGGGCTGTCCCACTCACCACAAACAGCAAAGTAAAATTATGAACAACAAAAGGTGAAGCCGCGAAATGAAGGAGACAGGACGAATGCAAAAGGGAGAGAAGAAAAAGGGAAAAAACTGATGGAGGGAAAACCCTTCCTGTGAGCAAAATGCATCTTGAAGGACAAATGGCAAGAAACTCTTTGTGGAAGTGTAATGAGCAGGTCTGTGCGAGTCATAAAACACAGGAGAGAGAGAGAGAGAAAAACGTTGTTCGGTTTCAATTTCCGAACAGTTGGAAAGTCAAAAGACTAGCAAGAATACAAAACCTGCATGTCTTTGGAGGTTTTTAAGTATAATTCTGTGTGGAAAAAATTCAGCGTGCATTAAGAACATTAAAGTATTTATCGAGGCCAAAGGAAGTGCAGCTCACCTGTCAAGTCGGGTCGACACCAGGTGGTGCAGTGGAGAGAACTAGTGAAGGCGACAGCCAAGCGCTTGGGCCCGACAGACGTCCGAACTGTGCGCACATCAAAGGCACACAGACGGGAGGCGAAGCGGCCGCACTGGCCACCACCACACAGAAACTGCGCATGAAGCGCGCGTGCGCCTTCACAGGCTGTGCGCTCGAGGAGGGTGGATGGAGGAGAGTGGGGGCGAGCTACCAGGCGACTGATGCACAAACCTCGAGAAACATCCGGACGCCAGTGCACGCTGCTGATGGTAGACCACGTGCGGTCATGGAGTCAGGCCAGCCGCTGTCTGGTGCGAGAAAAGACACGCCATGTAATACAAAGCTTTTACAAATATTACTACGAGAAATAATGACATTGTACAAGTTCTTGGCAGGACACCGCACGCGGAACTGGAAAAAGCCAGCAAAATATACACCAGGGAAACGCAATGTTTTCACGCGTCTGTACTCTCGGAAGACAGACATGGACAGATGGATTCTCTGGCACGTCGTACACCTTTGTAGTTTCTCGCGGTCCATTTCCATTCCTTTATTTGAAAACAAAGACGTTGCCTTTCCTTCTTTAGTCTGTAGAGCAGGAAGACTACAGCACCTAGTTGATACAAGGTCCCTGCGGGATGTTTGCACTTGCCTGGGCACGCACGTAGAGAGTTACATGGAAACACATTCAATGGTAGAAGCAAAAAGACACGCAATTAACGCACACGAAAACACCAACGCTCTCAAGATTAAGAAGAAACATGCGCACGCACACACGTGCACGCCTCTAGAGTTGATTCAAATTGGGATATGCACGCAATCATGGATACGAACAGGTGGGCCAAGAATGCCAAGAGACAGCCGAAAACACAAAGTATGCATGATGTACATCGAAACCCTTCGCTTTAAGTCCATGCAACAACAATCAAAAACAAAAAAAAAGGAAAAACAACAACACTATTCGAACTGAATTTTCGGGGTGGTGGTGGCGGGGAACAGAGTGCTCCATCAATACCATTTGTAACCTCGGATTCAGAAATATGTTCTTCAAATGGGAAAGATATGGAGTGACGGGAGGGCAAATCAGTGAGCTGGGGATGTGGGGAGGGTAAGAATGAGAACAAAGGAGAAAGAGGGAGGAGGGTGCAGGAAAAGGGAGGTGGGTGCAGGAAGAAGAGGGAGGAAGGCACAGGAAGAGGGGGGAGCTGAATCTCGCCACACTGAATCCCTTTACGTCACAGTAAAAAAATCAGTTTTTGATATAAAACAGGCGAACAGAAACTCAACTTCCAGAAAATCCACTAAATTTAATTCTCGTGTCACAATATGGTCGAAAGTCCTTTTTATTCCTGTCCACTGCATTCCTTCCCTGATCTACTGCAGAACAGAATGAATGACACCAAGATTTAAAAAAAAAACAGTGGACAATGCAGCTGAGACTCCTTCCCTGCTGGGTGCAAGAAGATCCACTGCAGGTCTGTGTCCCTCGCTCTTCAAAACTGTCCGTCCTGCCATCTAGTTTCAGATTTTGATGTCCTCAAGGGAAGTAACTGTGACTTGTCTTCGATACTTCCTGCTTTTCTAAAATGTCGGTGAGATCACTAAGTACCACGAGAGTTCGCGACACTGACAAAATGGCAAGGGAAACTATGACACCAACCATCAAGGCATTGAACAAAGCGGTCCGTGATGTATGTGGTCCACACTAGATAAAGGATCCCTCCTCCCCCACATTTGCTGTCGGGAACATCGAGGAGAGAGTAGTTAGAAACAGTGTCTCTCAGACCACAGATCATTGTCAATTCAAAGGTGGTGACGGAAAGGCAGCGTCGGGTAGCTTTTTAAAAATGTCTATAGACGAGAAACATGCGTTTCAATCGATATCTACAACTGTCTTCACCCCAGAAGACGTCATGTCGCAAGCGGTTTGCTGGACCTTGTCAAGGAGAACGAGTGCACTCGAGTCGCTAGGCAGGGGTCACGACGTGCAAGGCGGCAGAGGATGAGTCACGACCCGCGTGACTTGTAGGACATCACTAGAACTTTGCCAAGTGGTAAAATATATCTGCTACTTAAAGATCGGGCGCCGATAGCAATGACATCACAATGACGTCATGGTGATACGCGTGCAAACTACTCAGGCCATCTTCCCTCACTACGAGTTTTCTGGTGTGTCGTCTCGTGTGTCGTCACATGGGAGCTGACTGTTACTCCTAACTCGTCGTCCTTGTGCTCGCTCCACACCACCGCCGGTGACGACACGTGCAAAGCTGGAAACCGTTATGACTGTATTACGGCTTTCATATCACTGTCTTAAGGCCGGCTTACACGCTTCAGAGCTGCTACTTTGAAACGGCTTGAAACGGTTTTCAAGTCTCGAACCAGCTCGGAGACTGTCCTGCTCGAGATTTTGGGCGGATAGAATGGCTTTCTATTTTTCGAAACTTTGAAACTTTAAAACCTTACCAGCCATTATCACGAACATCAGGGCAAAAGGTCAAATGATCTCAGCCAGAGGGTCAAAGCAATTGTGTCGTGCGGCATGTAAGCGCTGGGGCCTTCAATTGAAGCTTTCTTGCTTTGAAACTACGAAATGTTTGAAACGTCCAAACCGGCCTTTACTGCTCATCATGGCTCGAGCCCCCATCAACCTACAATCTCCCTAAAAAAAACCCAAAGAATAACAGACTCCGCAATGCAGTGAAGAAGAGAGTATTACAGGACGAAGTAATAATCTAGGCTCATAATAGGGATGGCTTCCAGCTTTCTGGTTCAGCTAACAGACAAAATCCCTGCCATCACCTGCCCTCCTACACACACGATCAAGACACGCGTACCTGATTCAACTGCACACACACACACCACACACACACCCACACATTATGACCACGTGTAGAGTAGAACACACAACACTCGTCACCTGGTAGTTTGCACAGTTTCCAAAACGTTACAGTCTGTACCACGGGCGCCCTCTCTGCCGTCCTAAACGCTGACGTGTCGTTGGGTCCTCTTGACAGCTGCTTGGTAACCGCACACGTCTTTTTGTCGAACTGTTCTCTGTGTCCTCTGCCATTGGACACATCCCTTACTGAGGGCTGCAGATGGGAGCTCTTGCTCCTATATTATTTATAGACGCCTCACTGTGCGACACAAAACAGTTGGTCAACCACTGACCTCTGAACTCACTCCACTCGAGCTCATACAGCCACTCAAGGCTGGATCTCTGCTTTTGCTTCAAACAGTTGTTTCCCGTCAGTCCTTGGACTTCCTCCTTCACGTTCTGCAATTCCTCCTTCGCCCGGTCAGTCTAAATGGCTTCTCCACAAAAGCAGAAACACGTGCCAAGAGTCGCGCGCCAGTGTTGAGGGATCCAGCACACCACCCCACCCCCCACCTGCACCCCGAAAAGACTTGCAATATAGCAACAATTGTCGCCCCTTGGGGGGTTACTTTTCCCTTAACGCGTCGTCCTTGGGCTCGTTCCGCACGACGCCGTTAAGGTGACGACATATGCGTAGGTGGAGACTGTTATCACTGTATTATTTACGACTTTTATCTGCTTATCTCACAGCACACCGTCGCACGAGCCCCCCATCCACCTACAATCTTCTCACAACACAAAGAATAACAAGCGTCCTTATACTGTAAAAAGAAAAGAGACTATTATTTACATGTAATCAGTACACACCAGCGGAGAATTAACACGCTAATGTGCACGTCGTCTTACAAAAGATATTTGGTTTGGGCTAGAGGCACACAGATTCTCTCCTAGCTGACAACAAGAGTAAGAATACAACAATTATCGATTTAAGCCCAGAAGCAGATGCAAAGGAACGAATAAGTGGTAACAGGGCTAAAGTAAGTAATAAATGGGCTGATGATTTTCTGGTAAATGAGACAAAGAGATAAGATAAAGAAATGAGTGAGTGAAGAGGTAGGACAAAGAGGTGAGCGAAGATAAAGAGGTGAGCCTTCCTTTAAGGCTGGATCTTTGCCTCTGCTTTAGACGATTGTCTGTCCGCGGTCCCTCGATCTCTCTCCTTTATGTTCTGCGGTTCCTCCTCTCGCCCACTTAGCCTAGAGATTTCCTACACCTACACCAGAGGAACACGTGCAAGTCACACACCAATCTGCTGCAACTGCTCTACTCAGGACACGTGCTGTTGATACTAGACTTCACCCACGTCCAGTAGAACGGGACACCTTAATTCTGCAGCAAGACGGAACCTATCAGCCTTCCGCAGACTTTACCACAAGACACGTCTCTTCAAAGCAGATCTCCAGTAGAAGATTTTGACCCTCTCGCAGGATTACTAGCAAGAGACCAGGAACCGGCTGGGTGAGGCTTGGCCTGCACTGAAGGCGACCAGCAGTCCCCCCTGTCCCGACTCGGGCTAATCGCGATCCCTGACTTTCCCTGCTATGGAACGATAATCAGCATGTGATGCCTGGTTTTAAGATAACTTGATACGCGGAGACAGACAAGAGGTCAATCCGTGGTGATTCATAGCCAAGTTGGTAAGGAATTTGGGCTTGACGGTTAGGTCGCAGGTTCGAAACCCGTATTAGCTTACGGCTTTTTTGTGGAGGGGAGGGAGTTAGGGGTAAAGTTAGGGTGTGGTATTAGGCAGGGCTTCTGTTTTCATATATCAGTTCAAGCCTGTGTCTCTGCGGCAAACGGGTGAAAGGTTGGCTGCGCATGCGTGTCCGGGCTGGGGCAGAACTCAATTGGGAAAAAGAATTTCGCCTCCTGCCCGGTCCCATCATCCCCACCCCCTTCGGTACGTTTTCACTGCAAAAAGAAATCTGTATTCCTTCCACCCCCCCCCCCAAAGTTCACTGAGTGCTGACCACTTTGATTAATATCAGCAAGTGACTGCCAGTAAGACATGATGCCTCGTTTGTGTCTCAGACATAGTGGGCAGCTGAGACCTGATCGTGTTATTTCCACAACTATTATTTCTCTAGACGTACATAGCAGTGAATGAACGACATTCTGGCTTCTGAAGGAGGGCTCCCACTGAAGGCAATGCATTTGTGCAACCGCACTTACAGCAATCTTGGAATCCTGTTGGCTCACGGTGTGGCAAGAGACTGGGAGAAAATTGCTTCTGTTCAACTTCTGTATGCAGAGTGCTGGACGCCTTATCATCTTGCCATCATATGACCAGCTCTGTACTTGCTAGAGTGAACATTTCATTCTTCCATCAGGCCAACCAGGGGTCAACCAGGGGCCAACCAGGGGTCAACCAGGGGCCAACCAGAGGTCAACCACGGGCCAACCACGGGCCAACCACGGGCCAACCACGGGCCAACCACGGGCCAACCACGGGCCAACCACGGACGGGCCAACCAGGGGCTAACCAAGGCAGAATCGGAATAGTCGGTGTTTACTTCTGCAGTCCCTACTGATCATGCTAACCCTGTTTCACAACTTTACTCTCTTTTACAAAAGACTTCACCCTTTCCTGTTGCCAGGTCCCTGTCAGGTCCCCCAGTAATTCTCAGCATGTGAAGACTGTTGAAAGTTGCTGCATCCTTGTTCTTCTGTCTTCTTTCCTTGCGGCACCACGCCAGTGTCGCGACACCCCTGCAGCCGCACACCACACGTCGGTGACCAGCGACAAGATTGGCGCGCGGTCACAAAATGGTGCGTTTCCCTTTTCAAAGGATCAAACGAAGGACAGGGCCAGAAAGAAGACCTGAAGGATCTCGTAATCACTTCTTATTGACTGACTGTCAAAACATCCATAAAACTACCGACAAATTCAGATTCCGCCTGTCAAGATTTGGAATTATCTTTAAAAGGGATTTTATTTTCATTTGCTCTGCTGAAGACGTTTATCTCCAAAGAAATCCACCTTGACCTTATAACCCTGAACTCATTTTAAGGTTCGTGGTGTGTGCTCAAAAACTCCATAGTAATATAGAATTACTTTGGAAGAGCCAGCGAGAGTTACAGCTAATATACTGCTCAAAAAAATTAAAAGACGAGTGCAAACTGAAGGCGCTGACAAAACGCAAACCAGTAGTTGCTATGCAGCAGACGTGTACCTCGTTAATTAATGTAAGGACCACAACATATTTAATGGGTTATTTTAATTGCAACCGGAAGATTCCCTGCCATGAAGACACAACCAACGGATACAAAACTCAGAGCACATTCCACAGGCACTCGTCACCACAGGTCCGGTGACGTTGCTGGTCAGTCCATGTCAGTCACTTGCTGCTGCTGCTGCTTCACGAAGGCGGTGACCACCCGAGCCACGTGTGGTCTGGCATTTCTATCCTGGAGAATGGCGCCTGGTCCCACTGGGTGCAGCGCTGGCAGCACAACAGCTTGCAGAAAGCCATGCCTGTAGACCACGCCAGTGATGTTGCACTGCACACAGTGCAGGGGTGTTAAGAACGCCATGCCCATTCCTCTCCAAACCGTGATGGACCTGCAGCCAAACGGTTAACGCTCCCTCACAGCGGCAGCATAAGGACCATCCTGTCGCCTCCAAACTCGAGTTCTGCCATCATGAAACGATCTGGCCAAGCGGGACACCTGGGTGACGAGAACTGTAGCCAGATGACAGTCAGCCGAGCAGCGTGGTGGGCCGCGTCAGGAAAGGGTCTCACTGCGGGACGAGCTGGACGCAGGGCGGCCTCACCCCGCCGGCTCCTGATCGTCTGGCCGCTGACGGCCTCACTGCGGGCCGCTCACAGCTGCCCGTGAGTCAGTTGGTGGTGGATGTTCTGTCCCGTCAAGCCGACAAAAAGCCAAACTGTCTTTCAATTCTTTTGAACGGTATATTTTCCTTTGCTTCATCATTTAGCCGCTCATCTTTTCCTCCGATACGTGGGAAGATTTTCACCTCAGACGTAGCTGCAAGAAACTCGTTAGATGCCAGCGGATGTTGCAGGGTTACAAGACTGCATGCGTGAGATATATGTTCATGCGCGCTTGAGAGTTCCGGAACGTAAGCAGTCGTCATGTTTTGATTGTAAAAACAGAGACCGAGGGGTTACTGAGCAGAACTCACTATGACCCCGTGAAAACAACAGACACAGGCGTATCGAGCACGGCGGTAAATGCCAGAGCATTACCCAGAGAAGCTGGTTTTACAGAATCGGAGAGTATTGTAGCATTGTCGGGAACAAGGTCCGATCTCTCACACAGCCGTAATCCCAAGCTTTTTGTTTCTCTCCAATCACTCCAACCCCACCAGACAACTAGAAAAACACACAGGTACGGGGACTCCCACTATCGTTTTATTTCGCACATCGGACACTGGAAAAAACTTACTCCCTCTCAAGCTTTTTCTAACATGTAAGCGAAATAGCCACACTAACATGTTAGACTATGCCAGGAACAGGTGTCCACTTAGTCGACAAAGCTTTGTTAATTACAAAAATAATCAGTAGGTGTTTCTTTTAAAAAAAACTGGTTTTACTCACTTATTGCTTTAAAATAGTCGGAGTGTCAGCGATGACTTCAGAAGCCGCTAGGACCGCTTGGGAAAAGAAAACTTATCTGTTAGCTTAAGGAAACTGAAATAGTTTAGTAACTAATCATTGGAAGCGATCACTATCCTCTATGAGCTGCAATATATTAAATAACTTTAATAATAACTGAATGTATTCACCGTTTAGTTTGTATGAGAGTAAACTATTGACATACACTGAAGCTTGAGTCAAATACTGTTATATCACCCACTAGGTAAGCTTATTCTCTACTAAAATTAAAAGTGACGAAACCGGAAAAAGATGTTTTGCACGTTTGGGAAGATGGGATAGAGGGCTGGAACAACTCACTAACGTTATGATGACCAAGCAAACTCTACTACAGTTTGACTTCACACTCGCTCATTGTCAGAAACTTGGATCAGAACATCAACATGCACAGTCTTTGCTCTCCCACCCAGTAATTCCCGTCGACAGTGAAAGTCTTATACATAAACATGATCGCAGCCTTTCGTACTGGGTCCTTGATCATTAAAACATTGTGATACTCATATTTATTGTCAACATCCAATACTTACTTGTGTTTTTATCCCATAAAATGTCCGTTTACCTCGAGTTCATATAAATCAAGACACTAATCACTGTCTCAATTTCTGTGGATGCACTATAGACTTTAAAAAAAAGGTTGAAATTGGAAACGCCACAACCTTTGAATTCGTCTGAACGAGGACTTTAATGGGCGTCAAATACTGTTCATCCCCCACCCACCCCACCCTCGGCGTCCGCCGTTCTCACAGACGCTTGCAATGATGATGATGATGATGATGATGATGATGATGATGATGATGATGATGATGTGCCTGCTTGGAATATTAACTCAGCACTTGCGTCTGCAAAAAGGAGCCATCTGAGAGATTTTATGGTAAGATCTTTTGTCTATGTTTAGCAGCGTTTGTCCTATGGTACGACTACTCGTTTCAGTTTATGTAACGTCGAGCACGCTGCCTTCACAAGGCGAACGCAGTGTTGTGTCAAGTAGTAAACACTGGTCAGGCTCTGTAATAAGCCGAAATGTCTGCCACACTCTGGTCTTTATGGCTGTTATTTACGAAAATACAATTTGAATGCTTGGTTGGTTGAGGGCTTACGTCAGCAGATCCGTTCATGATTACGAGACGGCTACATTAACACAGCGCTACAGAAGCGCCGTTACGTCAGGGCGGTGACGTCAAGACATACATAGAGCTCATGCAGATCCCTAGAGTAGCAGCAGAAACAGAGTTTCGGTGAACTCAGATACTTCCAAAGATGGTGGAAGGGGACACTCACACTGTATGAGAAAATCTGGGTAGCTGATCTCTTTACAAGCTTGTTTCCGCTTTCTCCTCCGGGTTTGTTTTCCGAAGAGACAGTGATGCAAAGGAAATAAAATTCCCAACATTCCGGAACAACTATGCGCACAATTCACGTCGCCTCACCTATTGGCACAAACCACTCACATCACCGGACAGAAGATGTCTCGCGTGATTGCTTTTTAGTAGAGGCTTGGCACCGCTCTTTGTTTGAAAGACACTGCCTGAAAGCTACAGGTCGAAATTGATCCTAAAACCATATTAGGAGTGCCCCATACTCAGCTTCTCCATCAGAGAAAGCTATTTGGGGGTTTGATTTTCCGCGTGAGACAAACAAATGGAACGTATTGGCTTTAAATGCCCAGCCTGATGGGGGAACAGGAAGGCCATTTTGTGGGACGGCGACCCGACGCTGTGGAAGTCTGTGAGAACGACAAGTAGCGAGGAAGGAAAGTGTGATCTGAACTCCAGACCACAAGATGTCAAAGGTCAAAAAATTCTAGTTAGATCACTGGCCTGCCTTATTAAACACGAATCCTGCGCTTGTTACAGTTTACAAGCTGTCCATCAACAACCACATTTTCCTGCACTGAGGGCAGGGGCTCTAACCCGTGGTGTGAGTACAGAGTTACTCGCGTCGCGCTTTCGGGTGCTCCCCCCACTGGCTGCACAGGCTGGTAGTCCAGAAAAGCTAACTGCAAAGGGAATTAATTTAGCAAATGATCGTGTACCAGAATTCAGCCATGCGTAATGTAACCTGATGGGTCCTGACTGGCAGTTATACATAAAAGTGTCAAAGTATTTCGACGACTGAATGGATCTGTGCTCTTTTAGTTTTGGCCAGCACCCTGACTTGACGTGTAATCTTTTAGTTTGGCCTAACGGACTGAAAAGGTAAGCGAGAAAACTGGTGGACGGTAGACGTGGGTCTAAGGCTTTTCGCAAAAACAAATTCACTCAGATCTTCATAGGAGCCCAGACACCAAGCCGTAGCCGTCGATTGGAAAAGTCTCGTACTTGTGTTTTGTCAGTCAAAAGAAAATGTAGTGTCTATCGCCTGCAAGCCCAAGAGCACCGGCCTGTGAAATCGTCCGAACACTGGCAGACTTTGAAGACTCTTAGGTACCTCTGTCGTGATGCCAACTGGAATGGGTGGGGGAGAGGAGTAAGAGGGGTAGTAACTTTTATCAACGTGTAGCCTACTGACCTATTTATTGTGCTTAGATCCTTATTCACATAATAAATTATGTTTCTTGGAAATTCAGATACAGCTTAGTAATGTTTTTTTTACAAGTAAATATTGGTTAGTCACGTTTCTTAGAAGTGTAGATATTGGTTAGTCACGTTTATTTAAAAGGGTAGATATTGGTTAGTCACGTTTCTTAGAAGTGTAGATATTGGTTTGTCACGTTTCTTAGAAGTGTAGATATTGGTTAGTCACGTTTTTTACAAGTAGATATTGGTTAGTCACGTTTCTTAGAAGTATAGATATTGGTTAGTCACGTTTTTTTTACAAGTGTAGATATTGGTTAGTCACGTTTCTTAGAAATGTAGATATTGGTAACCAATATTAGAGTAAATGACTGCTACTTGGAGTGAAAATAGTAAGAACAACAGATTGTCTGCACCAGCTTAGGATAACCGTCAACGTTTCGGGACATTTCACACACACACACACTGTAGTGTCCATCTCCTGCATGGACACATTCTGTGGCTTGTTCTCAGTGCTGTATCCCTCTCTCCACTCCGCTACGTCACATGTTGTACATATACTTTGTGTACATCTACGTTAATTTTGAACATCTACATCCAGTGTTCTACAGAAGCTGAGGCCATCAGAAGTGCACGTCTCGGACGCGGACTAGGACAGGCGAATTGTGAAAACACTGACACGCTCCCAGTTTCCTCTTCTCTCTACTTCGTAACAACCCACCTTATGAAAGGCACGTGGAAACGCGTGTTATACTGATGTTATACGGTTAGATATCGCAAGGAATAATGAGTGCGTTTCGGTGAATTTTTATTGAATAACTAATACACTACAAATACACTTCGATCTTCAAAGCTACCTTTTTCAAACAGTTGCTCGGGCGCGCATGCAAGCACACGCGCAAGCATACGTTGCACACACGCACGCAGGCGCGCGCGCGCGCGCACACACACGTCACTGGTGTTGGGTTGGAGAGAGAGAGAGAGGCAGAGGAGAGAAAATAGGGAGGAGGCAAAGAAATACAGGAGTTTTCTTCCCAATTTTCAGAATATAATTTACGACCTTTGCTCTACCCCGCGTCCACCTTTCAAGTGTCCTTTTGAACAGGGTTATTAGCCATTACAAAGTGCGTGCTGGGTTTAATAATTCTTACACTGTTTTGGAAAGATTTACTGTCTGGTTCTTAGTCTTAACATCGGCTTTAGTTCGATGTGTGTGGTTTTGTTAAGATGTGAGTGGTGTACACTAGTTCCGAAACGTTTATAGGAACTGATTGGGACACACGCACTGAGGCTTTTCCTCACAACTGTGCAGCATTGTTTCGGGTTTTATGAAGTTCTACTGACTGCCGCCTGGCAGGCCACCGAACGGAGCAGACAGCCTGGAAGTCTATAGTCGGCCGGAGCAGAGCTTCCTTACAACTGTCCCGCCCACGGGTCGGTGAGCGGCTTGGTGTAAAACACGTCTCGTAATCGCAAGCAGGCGTTGAAAACCCGTCTCGCTTTTTGTATCGCTGGCTTAGTGGGCACGCAGAAAATATGCCGGTGTATTGAGAAGCTCATCAGGCTGAGATTGTCTGGGGCGGGTGGGTGGGGTGCTTTATAGGCCGCAGCGAACAGCGGGGTATGTGAGCACCCCATCTGTGACGGGCCCAGTGGAAGTTTATGACCGTCTAGATTGATGGAACGGTGCGGGGGCTGCACGCTTCTTGCCGTCTCTTCTTTTCATCCCGCCTGCCTCCACTCTTCTCGCTGTCTGCGTGTCACGTTTATTTCTTTAACTACTGTGTTTGTTCTCTGTTTATCTGTAAATAAATCAAATCGTGTGCATAGTGTGTGCCTGCGTGCGTGTATACCCGCGCACTTGTGTATGCGTGGGTCTTATGTTTTAAGCTTGAATTTCTGCCTGTGGGTGTGCTTGTGGGTATAATAAGCGTGTGCTTATGGGTTATTGTTTGAATTGTTATATTGGTCTTGAAGTTTTTGAACTCCGCTGTCACTCCCCACCACTCAACATCACGAGGACCACAAACACGTGGATAGAAAAGCATGCTCGTACAGTTATTAACTTCAGGAACAGTTACTGATAATAAGACATCTAATGAATTCCCATTCATACGGTTCGCCAGCCCTTGTCCGTCCACTGGCCCAATGAATCAGATAACTCAGTAATACAGTGAGAAGGGAATATTTTTAACTTATGAACGATGAGCGAGATGATTCAAGTACAGCTATGCTAGGGGATTCCCCGTTCTTCCTGCACACGTCAGCCTAAGATGGGTTTATTTAGGTGTACAGGGTTCTGAAGAACACACTTTCAGCCTCTACTGCTGCACTCACCGAAAGTACTGACAAAAAGAGACCCACAGACAGTCTCAAGTGCCACAGTATGCCGACTGCTGCAAAACACACGACTACGTCACGTGCGCGTCACAGTACCACAAATAAGTCTGTACTGTCAACAGACTGTTTTGCAGATGCTGCTGACTGCGTCACTACGATCACGTGTCCCTTGACTAACTAACTAACTCACACAGCCAAGTCAGCAGATTCTATTATCTTTTGGTACCAGCAGACTGCGATGACAAACGCTCATTACATATGCCTCATCGGGACAGGAAGCGGGAATATGACGTAGGCGGCCTCTCACATTATGTCGCATCTCAACTACCTGTGGACTCCCCAGGTCAATAGTGATATCTGACCAAGCTATGACGCAAGCACAGCTCACCTACACGTCCACATAAGAGAAGGGTTGTGGCAGGTATCTGGCAGACCTCACAGTCTCTTCACATCTGCAGAAAGATGACAGGCGTCCTCACCCTCTGTGATTTGTCGGCGCCTGTTTAGAGAAAAGAAACAGGTGGCTGTGGCTTGGGGTAATGGAGGTACTTCAAAGAGAATTGGGCCAAGTGAGACTTAGACAGGAAGTCGATGTTTTGGGGCATGGCCCCTTCTTCAGGACGGTACAAACAAATAACAAATAAATAATAATCACTTAGCTGACAAGGACGCTGGTCATGCACGGTCGAGGGACAGGAGGAAAGTGTGGGGAAGAGGGACAGAGCCTAGGAATTAAAGCGTGCTAAACCAATCAGTGGTGAGGAGTACTACAGCCAATAGAAAGGCGTGTCCTATCGGGAGTGGTGAAAGGGGGTGGGGGTAAGGGAAAAGAGGTGTGGGGGTTGTTACAAACGAGAACAGGATGGGGGAAGGGGCGAGAAAAGGTGGGTGGAGGAGAGGTTAGTGTTTTAAGTCCTGTGGGGGTCATAGTGCCGAAAAGGGAAATAAAATGAGATTCCATGTTCTTGCGGTCTATGGAGTCTCCAAAAATTTGCCAGAATGCACAGATTTTCATGTTGTCCAGAGAGTGTGTTGGAATGTTGAAGTTTCTCTTGTGTCTTGTGTCTTGTGTCAGCGAGGTGTTCCTTGAGGGGGCCGTTAAGAGTGCGCTCAGTCTCGCCAATGTAGAGCAGAGTGGGGCAGATGGTGCCTGAGATGGCATAGGTGATGTTTTATGCATGTTTACCAAAGCCATTTCCATAGACAGAATTATCTTGCAGAGCAGATTTCTCATGGGTCCCTTAGCGAAGTAATCCTTATCACTTTAAGGACAAAACAGACTTCCCTTAAGGCAGACGACACACGAACCTCTAAGAGAAATGCTGCGATAGACGTGTAGTTAGTGCAGACGACACACGAACCTCTTAGAGACATGCTGCGATAGACGTGTAGTTAGTGCAGACGACACACGAACCTCCTAGAGACATGCGCGCTAGACGTGTAGTTAGTGCAGACGACACACGAACCTCCTAGAGACATGCGCGCTAGACGTGTAGTT
>SMGT01005564.1:216714-234504 GCA_004794575.1 Lanistes nyassanus
TAGTGCAGACGACACACGAACCTCCTAGAGACATGCGCGCTAGACGTGTAGTTAGTGCAGACGCCGAGCGAAAGACGGACGGTCATGTCCGGCCACATGTAAATGATAAAAGATCTCGTACGTGACTAAATTCTGCCCTTCACACAGCCTTCAACCACAGCCTGTGATGCCTTTTACAACAGAACTGACACCCGCCACGTCCAGTTCCAGAATCTAGTTCTTCATGTTCCAACACACCGACGGCTCTTGAGAAAATGTGACAACACTGGCGCTTAGCATTTCCTCCCCCCCCCCCCTTGATATTTCTCAACACGCTGCCGTAAGGATTCTCAGAAACTGGATGTGACTCTTGTTGGTAGCTCCCATTTAATCTTAGCCTAGTGGGAGTGAGATATATATAATAACAGCATACGAACAATATAGTGCCTAATATTATTTCTGTCCCTAACACACCCTCGTGTACATCCATGTGTTGTTCCTTACTTACTTTAGTAAGTTTATCCACCCCACCCTCTCTCTCTCTCTCTCTCTCTTTCCCTCTCTTTGTCATAACCCTTCTTCTTTCAGTATTTATTTTGGTAGTGGCATTTTTGTATAATGATTTCATAAAAGCACATTAAAAATCCCCCCCCCCCCCCCACCGTACTGCAGAAGCAGTCATGAGTGCCAGTTCATCATTCATGAACAATCTCACTGATGTAATGGTAAAGGGAATGAACGCACGACTTTCAGACAGCCGTCCACTCAAACTTTCGTCAACCTTGGGGAGAAAATGTTTGACAAAGCCATCCATGACTTTAAAAAAAAAACCTTTAAAATAACAGACACATTCACAGTGTTACTCCGGCAAGCGGCAGCAGAAGACACGTATGTGTGTGTGTGTGTGTGTTTATGTGCTACGTGCAGGTGTGTGTAAGTGTGGTATTTATGTGGGTATGCGCGCGCGCGTGAAAGACAGGAACAAACAAGCAGACGAGCTGTGGCCCAGCCCTGAGCACTGGGAAGCCACGATGACTGATTAAACAGGAGGCTGGCACGGTGTACCCTGTACAGTAAATTTCCCAGTTACTGCTTTGTCGCTCAGGGAGAACTTTGCAGGTTGACTAGCGGCAACAGCGGGACAGACGTATATGTAAGGCAGCACCCCTGAGAGAACGGACATCATAATGCAACAGTTTTATGTCTTCTCTACTTCTCCGAGACCTTTTTCATGCCACATGCTACGACAGATGCCACAATGTACAGGTTGCTGGGACTCGACACAGACCTCAGGCCAGCGTGCCACAACAGGGTTTACAGGGACTTAGCGTATACCACAGGCACTGCACAGTGTAAACGGTTTGCAGAGACTTATGGTAAATGCATTACGACAGACAACAAAATGTCCAGGGATTTCAAAGACTTATGAAAGATAGCTTTATGAGCGCTGCAAGCAGAAAACCTGCTTGTTGACGGTGTGTGTGTGTGTGCATGTCGTCTATCAAAGTTAGACATCCCAACAGTTATGCATCATTCGTTTCAAGTTGATCAGTTTGTTTTCAAGGCTAGCAGCCAAAGGCTGTATTGCTCAGTGACACTCTATTGAACTGTTCGTATCACTTATAACTCTAGCCTTTGGGGAAGTCGTGAGCTGATTCTAACCTGCGGGGTGGGGGGAATGGGATCTCATTGTAATACTACAAGCCTTGTGTACGAGGGCTTGCTTACTTATCTTGTTTTACGCGCTGCCACATGAACTACCGGCTACTGTCTGGCGAAAAGACACAAGTTTAGACCCTTCCTTGCAGTAAGACACATGTGCCGACCTGTCGTGACAATAACACACGTGTCCGCTTGTCGTGGCAATAACACACGTGTCCGCTTGTCGTGGCAATAACACACGTGTCCGCTTGTCGTGACAATAAGACACAAGTGTCGTCCCGTCGTAGTGCAAGGTCAACTTAGATGTAAGTAGCGTGGGCTATGCTAAGTCGCCGAGGGAATATAGGATGCCAGCTGCCCAGACTACTTGTAAGACTGTATCATTCTAATCTTATGCAGTTTTTTGTTTCGTCTCCCTTTTCCTCTCTCTGCACATACTCCCCTCTGGTAGCTCATAATCGACTGTGCCAAGCACACGACTTTCAACGGCTATCAGTTACACTGAAAACTGAACATCGAACAGTGAACACTGAACGCTGCGCCTCATCTGACGTCACCTTTTGATCGTCTGGCAACCAGGGAATGGTTTGCATGAACACCAGTCGTTCAACGTCACTGACGTTTGTAACAATAGCTAGGCACGGCCGCTCTGGCTATAGTCATGCGGCCTAGTGGTAGGGACACTGTAGGTGGAGTCTATACACTCTACACTCACTCTACACTCACTCTACACTCACTCTACACTCACTCTACACTCACTCTACACTCACTCTACACTCACTCTACACTCACTCTACACTGCTGAGAGAATCGTCCAAAGTGCCTTTCTTTTCTTTTGTTGTAATTTTTTCTGTCTGGTCTCCAAGCACTTCATCTGCACACATATTAAGCCCCGTATCGTCAGCAGTTCTTTCATATGGGAACATGCAAGCAAATCAACAAACTGACAATAAATATCCTTCTATATAATTCTTTCCAAAAGCAAGCATAGCTATTGATTGGTGGCAATCCCTCTTTGTCCTCTGACAACAAAACTAGAAAAATGGCATTTCCACAAGCGAAAAGAAAATCGATTTCAACCACTGCCTGTTTTTGCCGAATCTTCTCCAGACCACCATACCTGTAGTCTTGCTTTTCTCTCTTTGTGCAGGTATGAGAAACATTTTCAGGAAACAATGTGGGCTTCTGAGGTCTGCCTATCTCAGGGATTTTCTTTTTTGAGTGATGTCTGATCTCACTCTTCTCTGTCTCTCCCTCTGTCTCTGTCTCTGCGTCTGAGTGCACTATACCTGTAAGATTGGGTCTGGGCATGTAGAAGAGTGCAACTTTTGTGTGTTTTCAATCCTTTAAGCCGTTTGTTTTCTTCGTCAATCGAACTTCAAAGTGCTGTTAGAAGTAAGTGTTCTACTTTCCGGGACAGACTAGCTGTCACGGGTATAGCGACCGACTCGGAGACTTAAAAAGCGCGCCACCTGTCAAAAATCGCAAAATTCTTGGCTCACCTTCTCCTTACGGCCAGCGCCCTCTGGCCAACCGTCGGAAAATTTGTTCTCACAGCAACAAATGTCTGGGTCTCTCTCTCGTCCATTTTCCATTTCTTTCAATAAAACATCCGCGTTCAGTGACTTGAAAGGGTAGTGTGACGAAGACACAAAGCTTTTATTTAACAAGCCTCGAGAGGCCATACAGAATAATTTAGTTTTTAAAAAAAACAAGCCCAGGCAGACATATATCATTAAGACCGAAAATCAAGCAGTAAAAAAGGGTGGATAGGATGGATAGGATATATAGGATATGTAGGATATGTAAATATATGTATAGTATAATATGTGTGTGTAATATATATATAGGTATAGAATGTATATATATATATATTTTAAAAATATGTATGGGATATATATATATGGGATATATATGTATAGGATAGGATATATGTATAGGATATATAGATATGTATAGGATATATATATATGCATAGGATAAGTGTTATATATTGGATATATATGCATAGGATATATATGTATGTATAGGATATATATGTATAGGGTATATATGTATAGAGTATTGTATATGGGTATAGGATATATGTGTATAGGATATATATGTATAGGGCATATATGTATAGGGTATATATATATATATATGTTGTGCGGGTAATGAAAACGCTGACTTTTGGTTGTCTGACAACATTTAGCTTGCTCCAGTTCGTTTATCGTTTCCCTAACCTTTGTGCCAAGTCTCAGTGAGATGTGATGAAATGATGTCACAATGTGATGTGTGAAAATGTAAACGAGCACGACACAGGGAAGTGTGAACATCACACAATATGGGGGTTATAATAATATAACACAATAAGGTCAAGACTAACTGAAACAAAAACCAACTGTCGTACAGCTACAGAGAATGTCTGTAGTAGTGGTGGTTGCGGCTGGGGCACCGGCGGGGTGGAGGAAAGGGTGACGAGAGGGCAAGTGGCGTAACACTTCAATTGGAAGAGAGTCGAAAAAGGGAAACAATTTTGCTCAAAATTCCGAGTTACGTTTCTGGAAAGACCCGGCATTATCTGTCGATAACGGCCGCCAAAAACGTGCCATGCTGAAGGCAGTATGGCAGCATTTTAGCGGCCAAATTCCGGTTTGTTTGAGAGCATTTTCTAACAGTATATATATTTGGGTTATATCAGGGTTCTGAAGATCCATTTTCCTGTCACATTGTTAACAGATCTAGAGGGTCTGCTGCAGTAGAGAGAATGAACCAAAACTTGCCGACGGAAGTAAAACTTACAGACTCTACTGAGAGTGTCTTAGCACAGCCTTACAAAATAAATACCAGAACAGCTGATAGAAGCAAACAAACAAACAAACAGTTACGTAAAACCCCCAACTAATTACGTAACTAAACAATAAGCACATTACACAATAAAAGTGTGCTCCTTTGGACAGTTGACACGTACAGTGAGCTCCCTTGGACAGCTGACACGTACAGTGTGCTCCCTGGGACAGCTGACATGTACAGTGAGCTCCCTTGGACAGCTGACACGTACAGTGAGCTCCCTTGGACAGCTGACACAGTGAGCTCCCTTGCCAAAGAATGGACTCCATCAAATACAATTCTTGGCTCCCCACTTAGCCCCGTAGGGTTTTCCTCCAAAATTTATTGGTGGATGCCCGTTTTTTTGTCTGTGAGAGAGAGAGAGAGTGAGCGTGCGTGCGTGCGTGCGTGCGTGCGTGCGTATGCGTCTGTGTTTGTTCATGCGTGCGTGCGTACGTGTGTGTGGGTACTTAGAGAGAAAGCTCACAGACTTCCCCAAGCTGTTGCCGAGTCGTGAGATATCATTTTGGCGGTTGTCAGGTTGTCGAGGACTTTTATTTTGGTGTCATTAGTCCAGCTCCTCGTTCGTAAGACAAAAAAAAAAAAATTGTTGCACTCAAGTGACAGGTTATTGGACTGACCTATATCTCGCAGACAGTTTTTCTGAGGCAAAAAGTCTCATAAAATAATTCAAGACATACACATATACATGCCCGCCCGCCTGCCCGCACCCACCCACGCACGCACGCACAAGCACGCGCACGCGCTCACACACTCGCTCTCTCTTTCACTCTTGCTCACTCACTCGCTCACTCACACTCTCTCTCTCTTGCTCAGTCTCTCACTCACACACGCACACTCACTAACTCAAAAACACCAACACCACCACCACCTGGCCCCCGAACAATGTAGCTGTTACGTACGCAACGACCTCCTGCCCCATGTGCCTCTGTTAGCTGTGGTATGAGTTACACTCCCGGATCATCGACGTTTCCCATCTGTGTAACGCTCGTTTGTGAATCGATGTGTCAACTTTGTAAGTTTAAGTACCGACAATAAACTTTCCTTTGCAATTTTTTTGGCAACATTTCCTATTTGTGGCAGCAGCATTCTGTAGTGCTTCAGTGAAAATGTAGCTTTCATTATAGCCTTACATATAGGTACCTATGTTTTATGAATGTTGTGATGTAAGTGCGTGTGGAGAGGTCGGGGATGCGTGCGTGTATGGTGTGTGTGGATGTGTACATGTGTATTATCACGCGCGAAACAGCATGTGGTTATAGAAGGACGACAGTGGATTATGTTTCGCTCAGTATGATACACAACATAACAACAAGCATTCTACCTCAGTGGGCACTTGAGCTGGAAAGACATCGCTATCAGTGATAAAAATATTTAACCGGTTTTGCAAAGGTGGGGTAGGGCGGGATACGCCCAACGCCCAAAACATTGCAGACTTGCATGTATGTTGGTACTGTTTATTACCATTTCTTACTTCCTAGCTAAACATCCATCTATACAAAACCAAATGACTATCGTAATTGCTAAATACTAAGCTCATCAGCTAGGTAAACACGCCTGGCTGCAGCACCCTTTTCTTCACCTGGCTGCCTCAACTACACTATGTATACACCACAACCATCGCATCGACAGCTCGTGATGCGAAAAATGTCCAGCCGTCCAACACCAGCTTCTGAACGTCTTTCTCCCGGGAGCCTGTCTGCCTGCAGCAGATTCTGTTCAAACATTACGCAGATTGTCCGTTGCCTTTGACAAAACGTTTTCCCCGGGGAAATCTAGCCCCCAACAGCAGCCAGAGGTACTGAAAGAACTGAACATATTTCGCCAATCATTCACTAGCGAGAGATATCGCCCTGCAGCCAACGACGGCTAATCGAGGCCTACACTACCGGTAGGGTGCTCTCCCCTTTCGAGTGCAGAAATTGACTCGAATCCTCACGGCGTTGGCCCAAGTCTGTCTCTAACCAGCGATGATTTCAAAAAAAAGAAGAAGGGGGGAGGTCCTAAACATCCTTCTTTGCAACCTCTCTCTCCCTCTCTCCCTCTCTCTCTCTCTCCGGCTTTGTAAAGTGCCTGTAATAGGGAGAGAAAACGTGAGCGAATCATTCCGAGCGCGCATGTCTGTGTTTATGGAACAGATTGCGCAGTACATCCGCTGTAAGAGGGGAGGCTTTTGTCATTGCAGCAGGCTCTGACAAGGATTTGTCAAAAGATCTGGCGAGGTATGGAAGGTGGGAGCTGCCCAGACAGCGATTACATCCATCACCATGGCGACTACGTGAAAACAATTCGCGAGTTTGCGAGCACAGATGACAAGTAGTCGCTTCCGCTAATTTAGACTGCACTATGGCAAAATTGTTACAATATTTTTCAAGCGCTTTTTAAAGTAAACTACATGGCAAAATTGTTACAATAAACTGCACGCACTTTTTATACTAGGCTGGATAGCAAGGTTGTAACATTATCACACGGCAGGATTTTTCAAACAGCCTGCGCGGCAAACTTCTTCAAAGATGCACCACAGAATTATTAGACTGCACGTCAAGAGTTTTTCAAATAAAGGCCGCAGTAATTTATTTAAAATGCCACAGTAATTGACAGCTGCGTTTGTGTTATTTCTTTGGGCTAGACAATAGATGGGTTTACAGTGAGCTTGTGATTGTTCTAGCTAGAAAATTGCAATTCGCCCTTATAGCTATATCCCAGCCAGCACACAATATTGGTCCAATATTGGTCCAATCTTGGCGTTATCTTGGAATCTTGGCGCTACACTGGCCAGCGTAGCGCCAGGATTCGCCAGGATTCGCGCGGCCGCGTACGACGCCAATATTGTAAAGCCAATGTAAGGCCAAGATTCACCTTTCGCCCGCCGTACGTCGAGTCCGCTAAGAATAGATTTGCCCGGGTTATCTTGGATGCTAATTTAGAATAACTGTCTTTGATTGACACGAACAGTACTCAATAATTTTTTACAAAGTTTAATAGTGGTAAATTATATCTCCTGATGATCTAAACATTGTTTTTAAAGACAAATCACTTAAACTGGATTTCGAACATATGCGGTCCGTGGCAGCGCACAACGCGAATATTGTAAAGCCAAGATACGCCAACATTCGCTTGTCGCGCCGTAAAGTCGGCTAAAAATAGATGTGCCCAGACTATCTTGCATGCTCATTTAATTGTCATTCTTTAATTGAAATCAACATTATGTGTTAATTATGACAGTGTTTTAGTTATATCTCCGGATTATCTATATTTCTTAAAGACAATTCGATTTTTCGAACATTTTTGGCCAAGCCCATGCATGCATTCAGCACGTGGCTCTGGAAGGCCCGAAGTATGCATCGTACACTAGATCAGTTATAGTTTATGTATAACTTAAGTATGCTTAATTACAACTATAATTTTTTTAAATTTTCGATCGCCTGACACACAAATGGACTTTTATTAGCTTTTAATCGGACCAATTCTGTGAGAGACTATCCAGAATAGCCTCCCTTAGATTCGAAAAGCGTGATTGGAACGGGGGAAATTTAATCTTCCAAGGCTCCCCATCTTCTGATACAATCAACAATGTGCTCATTCGACTAACTACGGGAGCTATTCTTGTGTTATTTTAAAGACCATGTTTCACATCCATGAAACGTTGAGGAAGAGATCGATGCACTGATGAGTGATCGATAGTGCCTTACGAATGTATGATCTGGAAATGAATGGCTGGCCTCGGAAAAGCTGGAAAGTCTACAAATACAACCGCATAACGAAGAGCAGTGGTAAGTTTAAACGGTGTGCTTATGTTTGTGTGTATTACGTGCCTTAATCAGACCCGTCAGTTGTAATGATTTTGTAGCATTAATGCTATGAAAACAGATGAATGTGCAAAAATAAGATGAAGGGAAATTTTGTTTCTACCAGTATAATAAAGTAGTGAAGTATCATCATCACAGTCCCTATCTTGGAATTTTTGTTTGGTCTTTATTGTTGTTTAACTATTAAGTTTTCTGTTTTGGAGTTTTTTGGCTCCTGAATGTATGAAGTTCGTCCATAGCTGTCTCAAATTTGTTGCAGCATAGAAATTTAGAATAGATACTGACAGTCGCCCCAAAACATTTACAAAATCTCAGAATATAGTGAGAGTTTGGGGCGGCACATCAGGCTTTTTCATTTTTTTGTTGTTGTTTTTTGTTTTGTTTAAATGCCTAAATCTATTATCTGTGCAAATTCTTTTAATAAGTTTAAGATTGTGTACTGCTAGAACTTGAAGTAAGTAGTGAGACTATAGTGCTTTAGTTTGTGCAGGATATTACCAATAGTTTCTGATTTTATATTGGAACATTCATTTTTAAGTTTACATTAGTATGATTAATCTCAGCTAGTTAGTGGATTTTATAAACTAAGCGTTGCATTACTTTTAGGCAACAATGTATACCAGCCAGACTGATTATTCATTTTTTACTTTGAAACAATGCAATGTTGACTTTGCATCGTGCGACAGGTGCCACTATTTCATTAAGTGTCAAGGACCATGCATTTTGTAAGAGTGCAAAAGCTGTACTGATTATTCCTGATGGCAGATACATTTGAAGAGGCCAACTCATTTCTGGACATGACACCGAGTAATAATGAACTAAGCAGCCAGCCAGATGGCCCCTCAGACTGTCAGAGTTCCACGGAAGCAAAACAAATCTATGAAGACCCAGAAAAATGGTTTGTGACTGTTTCATTTTTTAAACATTACTTGTTCTGTGCCTATTCATACCATAGTCAAACATTTCTAATGTCATCTACTGTGCAAAAACTGATCTGTCGCAGTGTTCATGTTGTTGTGCATGCCATGTGTGAGAGTGTGTACAAATGCACTGAAGTAAGCATGATTGATTTAAATTATCTGTTATTGACTTTTTGGGACTTGCGCATGTTTCAGACAAACACTGAAACAGGATAAGGACTGTCTACATTTTTGTTTGGTCTATATTGTTGTTTAACTATTAAGTTTTCTGTTTTGGGGGTTTTTTGGCTCCTGAATGTATGGCAGTGCCTCCATAGCTGTCTCAAATTTGGTGCAGCATAGAAATTTAGAATAAATACTGACAGTTGCCCCAAAACATTTACAAAATCTCAGAATATAGTGAGAGTTTGGGTGGCACATCAGGCTTTTTCATTGTTTTGTTGTTTTTGTTTTTGTTGTTTAAATGCCTAAATCTATTATCTGTGCAAATTCTTTTAATAAGTTTAAGATTGTGTACTGCTTGAAGTAAGTAATAAAGTAGTGAGACTATAGTGCTTTGTTTTTTGTGCAGGATATTACCAATAGTTTCTGATTTTATTTTGGAACATTCATTCNATTACTTTTAGGCAACAATGTATACCAGCCAGACTGATTATTCATTTTTTACTTTGAAGCAATGCAATGTTGACTTTGCATCTTGCGACAGGTGCCACTATTTCATAAAGTGTCAATAACCATGCATTTTGTAAGATTGCAAAAGCTGTACTGATTATTCCTGATGGCAGATACATTTGAAGAGGCCAACTCATTTCTGGATATGACACCGAGTAATAATGAACTAAGCAGCCAGCCAGATGGCCCCTCAGACTCTCAGAGTTCCACGGAAGCAAAACAAATCTATGAAGACCCAGAAAAATGGTTTAATTGTGACTGTTTTATTTTTTAAACATTATTACTTGTTCTGTGCCTATTCATACCATAGTCAAACATTTCTAATGTAATCTACTGTGCAAAAACTGATCTGTTGCAATGTTCATGTTGTTGTGCATGCCATGTGTGAGAGTGTGTACAAATGCACTGAAGTTAGCATGATTAATTTAAATTATCTGTTTTATTGACTTTTTGGGACTTGCGCATGTTTGTTGCAAACAGGATAAGGACTGTCTACATCTGCATGGAGGTGGAAGGAAAAGAAAGGAGGACAAGCACAAAGCAGCCATCCTGGGAAGTGTGGATTCTGTAGCATGTTGTCACGTCTGCCCTTTTCCCTACTTCTGGATCATTTGGTAACAACTTGAAAGTCCTTTGCTTTCCCATCTTCACCTACCCTACTCACCCCTCCCCCTTTTTTAAAGACTATATTATTCTCTGCTCCCTTCTTTTTTTCTTGTTTTGTTTCCTGCTGCCCTCTCTCTCTCTCTCTCTCTCTCTCTCTCTCTCTCTCTGTCACTTGTCATTACAGGAGGCATAAACATAAACCAAGGGTTTATTTACTGTCAGTATCAGAGGAACCTGATGCATGTTTCAAATAAACGTTATGGGAAGTGTTGATAGTTATCTGACAATGCTGATTTACCTTCAGAATTTACTGAACTCAAGTTGGAGGTTGGAACCTCTGCTGTGTAATTTACCCCTCATGAATTTCCAATGGACAGTCAAATGAACAATTCTTCATATTTCCCGAACCAGCATTTAAAAATGTTGTTGTTAATGGTGGTTTTGAAGTGTATTACGAAAATAAAAATCTGTGTATGGCACTTTCTTTTGATTTTTAATTACTTTTGTTTTGGCTGGAAGAGGGATGCGCTTGAAAAAATATTTTCACTTAAAATATTGGTTGGGCTCTACTTACTGATCAATAGCAAATTGCAAGGTTCGTTTGTTGTACTATTTCACAGAAAACGACAGCGATTTTATCAACCATGGAAAATTGACATGAAGACGAAGTTACAGGAAACCAATTAAATTACAGAGTGTTGATGACAATAAGGCATAAAGGCCTCTGTGCACAGAAAGACGTTACTGGCGTAGTTCCAACATATGATGTATATAGTGTGTATGTATATATGCGTGTATATGTATATAATATGTGTGTATCAGTTCTTAACTATCTTAACATGCACAGACCTTCTGTGTTAGTCACAAACTATTGCAGAAGATGAAACTACCCCAGTATCTTTTCTCTGTGCATGGGGTTCCCAGTTTGGAATATGAAAATGCCATGGGCTAGCACTTGTTAGTGTAGGAGAGACAAGAGTGTTGACTGGCAGACTTTTAATCAAAACTATTTTATAAAGCTTCTGTTGTCTACCCAACTTTATTGCTTTAGGAAAATCTACTACTTGTTGCTGAAGATATTGCTATCCCTGTTGTTTTGCAAACTTCCTCAAGCGTAATTCTCACAACTATGCACATGCAGCATGATGTTTGGTTTATCTTGTCTTATATTTTCAGTATCTTTTCAAGTAAAGCAGTGCAACAAAATACTGGAAATATAAGACAAGACAAATAAACTGAACATCATGATACATGTTTTCTTCTGATTGCCAGAAAAAAATCTGCCCAATGAAATAAAAGCAAAGAAAAACATACAGCTAATATGTCACACAATAACCCAATATCAGTCAAATCACCAGCAATTATACGGGGAGATGGGGGGAACAACACTGGGGAATATTGGCTCAATGTTGGGTGAATCTTGGCCCAATGTTGGGTGAATCTTGGCCCAATATTGGGTGAATCTTGGCCAAATGTTGGGTGAATCTTGGCCCAATATTGGGTGAATGTTTGGCAAATCTTGGCTCAATGTTGGTTGAATCTTGGCCAATATTGGGCGAATCTCGGGTGCCGATATTGGCCTAATGTTGACCCAATTTTCACTCCCAATATTGGGCCAATATTGGCAACCATGATTCGCCCAATATTGGGAGCCGAGATTCGCCCAATATTGGACCAATATTGGTGTGCTGGCTGGGAAGATCCAAGAAAATTGAGAAACTTTTTTTTGAAAGGGTGTATGGTTTCTGGCACTGGAAGATGTCTAGGCCAGTTACAAACCCCAAGGGTGTATGGTTTCTGGCACTGGAAAATGTCTGGGCCAGTTACAAAGTCCAGACTTATCTGGAGCTCTCTTTTCAAATATGTACTACTTCCCTAGGTGTGCAATAGGACTAAGACTTAAAAATTGCCAATTTAGTAGCTGCCCTGCCAGATGCCTGACACTATAGGGAACAGTACTAGGACTGGTTGGCCCGGTGTCAGTATAATGTGACTAGGTGGGACAGCAGTCCCAGTTTGGCAGATTGTAAACTTGTCACAAGCAACACAGTCCTGATACACACCTAGTTTGCAGCAGAACATTAAACAGCAAACACCCAGAACAAACACAATCCCAACTCCATTACTGATGTTTTAATAAGGAACTATTTTCCATGACTACCACTATACCAATGACCAGTGATGTATAAAACCAACAAAATGTGCCATCACCATTGCCACTAACCAATCAATTAATGAGGGAGCACTCACCTGAAATGACGATGAACTTTGCACTTGACTCTGTGAGTGCCAAGACCCAGGTCAACATAACGCTCTCCTCCAAATAGGGCATAGTACTAAATAAACATAGTAATAAAGAAACACAGACACATGTGCACACATGCACCCATCCACACACATGCGTTTGACTAGAAATGGCATACTAAGTACTCAGTGCATTTCTTTTTGAGCAATTAGTGACTTGGTAATGGTCTCTGAACTACATGCTATCAGTCAAATGCCTTTCTCAATGTCAGTTAAGTGCCATCCCAACCCCAAGCTGTTCTGTGCTCCAAAATCTTTTCTAAATGTGCTGTGTGTACCTAATTATGGTTTTGGCTGCAGGAACCTTTCTTTTAAAGAGAGAGAGCATAATGCTATTAGTTTTCTCAAAACAAAAATGGTAACCAAACGAAGAAAAATGATTGTACAATAATTATTAATTACTGAAATCAGTTCAATTATAAACCTTTATCTAGATTCCCAGTAAAAGAAAAGATGAAAAGTTTTAGACAGACAACAAAATATTAGATCATCACAAGGTGGGCCTCACCTGGTTGAGAGCATCATAGAGACTCTCGTACAGGTTCTCCAGGTTCAGCAAGATGACAGTCTGTCCCATTTCCATGCACACTTTGATGCGATTAATGTTACGGCAAACCTTAACACGTTCAGAATGCCAAATCTTAGATTCAAAAAGGTTTAATGTTCCGTATATCAAAATAGTCGAAAGAAAATGTCACAAATATGTTAACTCTTTGAGCCCACAGGGACCTGCAAAAAAAGAAACCGTTGAGGCCGTATAGATTTACACGTCTTGAAAAAGCTGCCAATTAAAAACTACCACACTCCCAGTAATGTATTTAACATATTTAGAAAGATCTATTCTTCTGCGTCACAACGGAAACAATACTTTAAGTTTAAAGTATTAAATACTACTTACTATTTGGTCCCAAATATAGTCACTCTTCGCACACACAAAATGTGAACGACGGAAGTAGACCTACACTTAAACCATGTTTGGCAAGCCGAAACTGTTTCCGAAACTTATTTAGACAGTGCAGGGGAGACAACCGATGATAGATCTTTACAATGATACCAAGTTTTTACTTCCCTTATACCGTTGAACGCGTCGGGGAGATTTTAAAGTTACCGCAATTTAGCTAGCTGTGCTGCCGCAATGGTCGGCAGGCTGCCGCAATTTAGCCGGGACCAATGGGTTCAAAGAGTTAAACAACATAAAATGCCATAGTTGGAGAAAGGGGGAATAACATATGGTCAAGGACTACTATAATCAAGGACGTGCACACCTGAATTTCTGACTTTCCTAGCGAAGGCCATTCATTTTCTTCTTAACCGAGACTTTTTTTAAACAAAGGTCATCACACATATGATCATAGGTGTTGTATTAAATGTCATAAAAGTAAATTTCAAAACAAAATGGGTATTTAACACGTAAACTGTGGAATTTCCAGTGTAAGACAGGAGTTACCTCTCTTCCGTAATTGTTTCATGGTAAGAGAGGCAACTTGTGTCTTTTCTCTTATCACCAGCATGTAACAGGTGATTGCCTAAATAATAATAATAATAATAATATGGAAAGAGTCTCTCATGATAGTCTACTTTTAACTGTATAAAACAAAAATACCTTACAAACACAGCCGATATGAATTAATCTGACAGATGAGCTTTTTTGATTGAAGTCTGAAGAAGTACTACATTCTTTTGGTGGTCCTTTTCCAGATTGTGAAGTCCACTTAAAAGTACATTTGCCAAATGTTTAAGTAGTTTATCACATGGTGGGCCAGTGTCACAAAATTGCTGCATGGTGGACAAAATCACAACAAGTCTCTGGCGACAACATGCTCGGTGCTTTGCTTTTTTGACAAAACTCAGTCCATATCTTACAAGATCATACGTACACTCATGAGGGACCTTAAGTGACCCCCGAGATATTTCCTCTATAAAATCCTTGACTTCACTTGTCACCAAAGGCTCCTCATCATCAAACTTGATCTGATGTTCATATTTACGCTCCAGCCATCCAGCCACATAGGCAGCACTACTCTCTTCATTGGTGGTCAGAGTGACATTTTAAATAAATAAATAAATAAATAAATAAAATGTGGATTTTTAACGCGCGAGATCACATTTCATGCACACTTTGCGCGGACGATGGACACAGACAGGCTAGTGAAAACAACGAACACATACAGAGGGAGAGATGAACGCACCACTGACCAACAGGTTGGGAAACAGATCGTCCTTTTCTATGCTACTTTCTATAGAAGCAGCATCAACAGTGCTCACAGGGCCAAAACAGATGTGTTTCTTTTCCTCCTTTTGAAATTCCAGTGACTCAAGATATGATGCAGCATGTCTGGCTAAGCGTTTCTTACATGCTGTAAGAACATCACTAGATGTCATGAAGGCATTTGCCCCTGTGGACTGTTGATACACTGAAAATTCACCTTCAATCCTATCACTTTGAATTTCTCGCAATAAAACATAGTCAAATCCTGCCTTTGTCACGAAGTGATTACAAACAGAAACAAGTCCACGCATTGTTTGAACCAACGCCTTCTTGGTATCATGAGTGACACACTGTTGTCGACTACCACCATGACCTGAATCTGCAGCTTCAAACTGATGAAGAAACTTTGTGAGATTAGTTGATTGCTGGTCTTGCACACTTCGATGCGGATCATTCATGCGCACATCTAGTCCCTTACCAGACACATTGACCATATTCCACCAGTCTAACACATTTTGAATGAAGCTAGCAGTTTCATGGTTCCCTTGTAACTTGAGTCCAGCCACCACTTTGTCACAGAATACTCTGAGAACATGCTGAACATTCTGAAGTTGAAGTTTAGAAGGACAGATTGCTGCTTGAGAGGAGAAGTCTTTAAAATACTGTTTTTCTCAGCTTCATACAGCTTTTTCACGTCTGAGAATGATCCAACAGACTGTTTGTCCAGCGTCAATCTCTGGCACTTTTCAGTAATCCAACTGTTGCGGATACACTTCAATAGGTGCACGGTGTCAAATAAAAGATACCAGACATGCGTCTCATCCAAAGGATGGGTGGCTGTTGAAGAGCATTCAGTTGGTTGAGAGAAAAGCTTGCAGAATTGCTGATTCACTTTGTGGTTGTCAGTGATGGATCCCAAGACGATGATGGATCAACAACAACAAAATTTTCACGTGGAGGCAAAACATCCAACCCTTTCTTTCTTTCCAACTCCTCTCTGGGCACTTTAAACATACGACACTTACTAGCATCGTTATAATTTCCTTTGCAATTCACTACACCACATTTGTTAAGCATGATGATACAAAACAAGCTACAAAACTTTGAGAACAAAGCACTGAGTGACTGAGAAATTCGTATCGAACACGCACGGGAACTGTACCTTCTTCCGGTTCTAAACTTACGCCTTCAAAAATAGTTCACTTATTATGGGTCAAAATAAAGAAATTTTATTGGATATCACATCCTTATTTGTTATTGAATAAACTAAATATGACATAAATCAAACAAGAACAAATGAGGACAGAGCGCTATAAAATCGTCAAACGACAACCCCAACAATGTACTGGCAGCGCTAGACACAACCGTATGCTGACGTATGCAATCAAGGGAGCCTATCGTACCCATACACGTAGCAAAGAGAGAGTCGAAAGTAAGGAACGTGGCAGATCTTCAAAAAAGATCTGCCATCCCTTTCTTTTAAACGACCCTAGTCTTCACACCGCTAGCCCCTGGTGTACCACGTGTGCATACAGCGAATCCCTAATTTATATCGTCAGCTCGCTCACTAAGCGTAAACTAACAATTGGGATTCGACACAAACACAACATAGGACAATTACATGGAATCCTCAGGGTGCACAATATAATCAAACAAGAACAAATGAGGACAGAGCGCTATAAAATCGTCAAACGACAACCCCAACAACGTACTGGCAGCGCTAGACACAACCGTTAAATATGACATAAATAATTGTTAAAATAAACTATATTTGTAGCAAGTAATGAAATTGCATTAAATTATTTTACTCTATATCACTGCGCCGAGACAACGTGACATGGTGCTAAAAACAGACTGCTTGGCACTGAGCCAGCCGGTATCGCTGGCTCAGAAACTGGCCTTCGCTAGGGAAGTCTGAAAATTAGCTGTGCACGTCCTTGATTATAGTGGTCCTTGCATATGGTAGTATCATATACTATCTAAATGTTCAAAATAAGACACTCTTCAATTTGATAGTTTCTTTTCTCTATTTCCATTTAGTTGTAGTTTGAATTTTCATCGTAAAGAAACTGAAGCTTTCTATTTTTTACATGCTATGTTGTGCACCTGCTGTTCAAACATGCCCACTCAAACACTCAAAACTTCTTAGTATGTCATGAGGCTGAAAGATGGCACATTAGCATATTACATGACCTCTAAAAATGTCAGATCAGGCGGGAAGCAGAGGTAAACAGACTACATCTCACCTTCCAACACTCTGTTACAGACAGGCACAAAGAAAACAAGAGAAAAGGACAGTGACACGTCCACCCACCCACAACAGACTGTCACGGAAACGTGCCATGCGAGCGATGACGCGTGATGAGTAGGGTAGTCACTTAGAGTGAGCAGTGACTAAGCCCTGTTTTTAGAACACTGAGAGGCGATCAATGCGCGAGAATAGGAAGAGGCGCGCAGTTTTTGTTGAAGTAGAGAGGACAACTGACTTGTGTGTGAGAGAGAAAGCCGGCGACTGCAAGGGACCGTAAGAGACGGACGTTTCTGCAAGTCCCCAGACACCTGAGCAGAGCCCCTTCATCGGCACTGGAAATCCTGAGAGAGCGTAGGCGATTTTTGTTACCAAACCCTCTGCCTACACAGGAGGTAGGCCAAACACTCCATGGGAGTTTTTCCTCTTTTTTTGTGATTGTATTTTTGGAAATAGGAAACTATAGTAATGCGTTTTCGTAGGGTTTTTGTTTTCTGTTTGATTTTCTTGCCCGAGGCTTCGTCAGCGCCTCCTGAGACGAGACGTACA
>SMGT01005564.1:242101-256207 GCA_004794575.1 Lanistes nyassanus
TTACGATAGCACATTGACTCATATGAATTTAATTGTATGCTAGTTGTGTTACTCAGTGTTCAGACAATTGTTTCGTGTCTCAAACTGTTGCTATCACGCTCACACACACACACTCACGCACTGTTACGTATTTGCTCAATTGCACCATTCTTTCCTCTACTTTCATTCTTAATGTTCATAGTTCAATAAATGTGTAAAGTTATCTGGCCGTGTACCTTTTGATTGAAAAGGTGAGGGTCTGCACTAGGCGTATGTTTCTCGTATTTTCTTCCCTAGAATTCTAGCACACCCCACAAAACGTTACATAGGTAAAGGCCCATGTTTTAAAAATAATCTTGTTGAGGTGATGCAATTTGGTCCTTGGATGATTTTCTCAAAAAATCTTACATTGCTTACATTGCCAATCCTAGTTTTGTTGTTGTTGTTTTGTAAGTTGACATTTACATCAGCGAATTAATTTTATCAATTACACTAGATACTTGTGGGATGAGATGTGGAATGCTATAAACAAGCACTACCCTGGGTTAAGCAAATGTAACCCTCTCGAGGTTACAAGTTTATTTCCCCTTGCGGTCTTTCTAGCTTGGGGAGATACCGGTTTAGTAGGGAAAATGTAGACAAATAAACCTTTGTCTGGGGACAAGTCTTTTTGTGTATTAAAAACCCCCTTTAGTTTGTATTTGGGGGGAATGTGTACTTCTGTAGTGTGGCCGAGTGAGAGGCAGAGTTTTCCAGTGAATTTATCGGTGCGACTGAGTTACGCTATTGCGCGGATGAATCGTGGATCCATGTGTTCGTGGGAACTCTGTCCCTCCTTCAGTTTAGGCCCGGGTAGCAAGGGGAACAGCTGTCTCCAGTGTGTCTTCGTTTGTACAAGGTATGTGGTACAATGCATTTATGTACTTTGTATTTGGCATTAGTGAATTTGTAAAGAACGATCCTTGTGTATACCGTACCTTCGTAAATGACGGCAAAGTTGTGTTGATGCAGTTATGAATCCGATTATGTTCTCCTCTGCAGTGCATGCAGTGGGGCAATGTATGTATAAAATATTGTTCCCAGAAGAAATTTCGTTGCTCAAACATTGTGGAAAATATAATATAGATCGGGATGGTTTGGGGATGATGTAGATTCTGTTTGCTTGTACCGTGCACGTGTTGCGGCGCTAGATTGCCGCCATCTTGGCCACCATGTGGTCGCTATATGGGGTCTGTTCCCTATTATGGCATTTGAGTTTTCTGTGGGGCATTTAGCTGTAAAAACCTGCCTCATTATTGATGTTGAAGTTGTATTAGTTGTATGTATTGCTGATGTTAGGGCCTGAGGTTAATTGTTACGTTGATCTCTGTTTCAGGCCACCTTTTTCCATATCTCCCTATTTTCTATTCGATTCTATTCTTTTCTACTCGATATTCCACCTTTTTCTTCTCACCTTTCTATTCTATTGTATTTTTCCATTACTCGCTATTTTCCATTACTCCCTATTTTCTCCTGTTTCCCTTTCTTCTTTTCTTCCATAGTTACCGGTTGATATTTCTACCTTTAGTTCAGGATTTAGATAGAAGAATAAAAGTGATTGAGTCTGCTTATCTGCTTATGCATTGTTTAGTCAGTGAGTTGAGAATCTGTGTGCGTGTAGCGCTAACCTCTAGCCCGAACCAAAATTACTTTTGTAAGACGTACATACTAGCTTGCTAATTTTCTGCTAGTGTGTACCGATTACACAAAGAAATTGTTCTTCTAGGTAAATGCAGTTACAAGCAACACACTTGATTTTTTTTTAGTGTAAGTGTAGATTCAGAATGTTATTTCTCTGGTCAACAGCAACAGACTTCTTTTGAAATCCAGATTTACCAGATAGCATTATACTGACTTTGTATATGAAAAAATCCTTTACACCATGCTAGCTTCTTTTATAATTCTGTTGTCTTAATTACATTTAACCCCAAAACATTGTTAGTTGTAAAAGAGAATTTCATGTAACAGTGGACAATGTATGGGCAGTGGGCAGTCTTTGGACTTGGACTTGCATGGGAAATAGACACTCCTGCCCTCCACGAATCTCCCACTGCCTTGTGGGTAATCCTGGGGAGGATAAAGGCTAAGGGAGGACACCCTAACAGAAAACGGGCTGTAAATGCGGCAGCCCAGGGCGAAAGTCTTCCTTGTGGAAGGCAACGGCCAGGCTAAGAGCTTCAAGTAAGTTCAACGCCACGCGTTCACGACCAAGGCGAACCACCTAGTTGGAGGATCTCGGCTGTGGTTAAAGGACCTGGAGAGGGATGGGCGCCGTCAGGTCCTAACTGCCCAAGTTTCATCATGAGAACAACAACAACCAATACCATACCGGATCGGTCGTCGCCCGGGTTAACAAGGACTGCGCCTTCTGTCACCCACCAGGGGAGAGGTGTAAAATATGCTACTGGTGGACCACCTAAAAGAATAAGAGCCAGAAACAACATCACCATTGGCACATGGAATGTTAGAACACTGAGAGGAGAAGGAAAACTTGAAGAACTTGTACATGAAATGAAAAGGTACAGCTGGAGCATACTTGGACTCTGTGAAGTATGCTGGAAGAATTTTGGAGAGTTAGCTACAGACGATAGACATCGGCTTTACTTCAGTGGCAAAGGGGACAAGCATGAGCAAGGTGTCGGTTTTCTTGTTCACAAAGACATCATGCACTGTGTCATGGGCTGCCGGCCAGTCTCGAGTCGACACATATCGATTCGTTTGAGGGCAACCCCATTCAACATCACCATCATACAAGCATATGCTCCAACATCAGACCATGATGATTACGAGGTAGAAAAGTTCTACGATCAGCTGCAGGAAGTCGTAGATCAAACACCTAAGAAAGACATCATTGTTGTGCAAGGAGACTGGAATGCCAAAGTGGGAAAAGACACCTGCGTGAACTGGCAGGGAACCTGTGGCCAGTCCTCCAATGCAGAGACCAACGAGAGAGGCTTAAGGCTTCTGGAATTTGCCAGTTATAATGATCTCCTACTGGCAAACACCCTCGGCCACCACAAAGCATCCAGAAGATGGACATGGCACTCTCCTGATGGGAACACCAAAAACCAGATTGATTACATCATGGTCCAGAAGCGCTTCCGGTCAAGTGTAAAAGCTGCAAGAACAAGAAGCTTTCCAGGAGCTGACATTGGAAGCGATCATGACCTGGTCATGATGACCTTTCGGCTTCACCTGAAAAACACAAAACGAAAGACACCAGGCTAAAGTTCGACCTCGGACGACTAAAACAGCCAGAATTAGCTAAAGAATTTCAAGCAATGATAGGGGGAAAACTTGCACCATTGACCATCCTCGGTGCTGAAGACAACACAGATGTGGACACGCTGATCACCACCTTTAACACGGCAGTGACTGAAACAGCCAACAAGATCCTAGGCAAACATAGGGCAGTTAAGAAACCTTGGGTCACAGCTGATGTCCTTGAACTGTGTGATAAAAGAAGACAATTGAGAAACAAGAAAAATACAGTAGAAGGTGCAGCAAAATACAAAGAAGTCATCAAGGAGGTCAAAAGGCCCATGAATGGGGCAAAGGAAAAATGGGTAGAAGAACAGTGCAATGAAATCGAAAGCCACCTGCAGAGGAATAACACCAAGAAGGCATACCAGATAGTGAAAAACCTGACAGGCACAAAACAGGTCAACCATCCAGGACAAAGCAGGACGTTGTCTTAGTGAACATCGAGAAATCCTCACCCGATGGACAGAATACTGCACAGAATTGTACAATCATGGAGTCATGGGAGACCCATGCATACTTAATGTTGCAGAACCAAGCAACCTAGATGACTCCCCAATACTTCGTGAAGAGGTGAAGGCAGCAATCAAATCACTAAAAAGGGGGAAGGCAGCTGGAGTAGACAACATCCCAGCAGAACTGGTCCAACCCGGAGGAGAAGCAATGGTCAGTGCCCTCACAACAATCTGCAACAAGATCTGGCGGACTGGTGAATGGCCCATACCTTGGACCCGGTCACTGATTGTTACACTTCCTAAAAAGGGCAACCTGCAACTATGCCAAAACTATCGCACCATCAGCCTGATCAGTCACTCAAGCAAGGTTATGTTGAAGATTATACTGAGGAGATTACAACCACAAGCTGAAAAGATTTTCGCGGAAGAACAAGCAGGGTTTAGAGCAGGGCACAGCACAACAGAACAGATCTTCAATCTGAGGATACTATGTGAGAAATACCTCCAACACCAACAAGATCTATACCACGTCTTCATAGACTTCAAGAAGGCATTTGACAGAGTGTGGCATGCAGCATTGTGGGCAACCATGAAGCTGTATAATATCAATGCCAACCTGATCAAAGTCATAGAACAGTTATACACCAAAGCCACCAGTGCAGTACTTTTCAATGGTAGCACTGGGGAATGGTTCAGGACTACTGTTGGTGTCCGACAAGGCTGCATACTATCTCCCACGTTGTTCAACATCTAGAAAGAATCATGACCGATGCCCTGGAGGATCATGAAGGATCAGTCAGCATTGGTGGCAGAACAATCACCAACTTGCCCTTTGCTGACGACATTGATGGGCTGGCTGGCAGTGAAAAAGAGCTTGCTGATTTGGTTGAGCGTATTGACAAATCATCGAGAGCTTATGGCATGGAGATCAATGCAGAAAAGACCAAACTGATGACCAATAACACCAAATCATCAGCACTGACATCAAAATCAAGACTGACAAGCTAGAAACAGTCCACAACTTCAAATACCTTGGATCCATAGTTAGCGATGAAGCCTCCAAACCAGAAATACTTGCCAGAATAGCAATGACGATGGCAGCATGGACAAAACTGAAAACCATCTGGAAAGATAACAACATCACCCTCAGTACAAAGATCAGACTGATGCGCACCTTAGTCATCTCCGTTCTTCTCTACGCTTGTGAGACATGGACCCTGACAGCTGATCTACAGAGAAGAATTAAGGCCATGGAGATGAGATGCTTAAGAAAAGTCCTCCATATCTCCTACAAAGACCACATCACCAATGAAGCAGTGCGAAACAGCATACGGCAAGCTATTGGCGAACATGAAGACCTGCTGACTACTGTCAAAAAGCGCAAACTGGAATGATATGGGCACGTGTCAAGATCATCAGGACTTGCAAAAATCATCCTGCAAGGCACAGTACAAGGAGAAAGAAAGAGAGGCAGGCAGAGAAAACGATGGGAAAACAACATCCAAGAGTGGACGGGCCTGACCTTCCCTGACCCCCAGAGAACGACAGAAGACAGACAAAGATGGAAGGTGCTGGTCGCCAAGTCCTCAGTGGTGCCCCAACGGCCACGGCTACGGGACGGATGAGATGAGATGATGGACAATGTATGCACGTATGCCTGTATGTGATGGTTCTACTTTTATTTTGTTTCACTTTTAACTCTTTTTTTGTACTGTTTTTTGGAGAGGTGGGTGACTGGGGAATAACAACATTTGCCTTTGTGTTTATTTTGTGCTGGATTATTACTGGTGGTTATTACTCCTGTAGATAATATTGCTGCAGATATAAGTTAATGTGGGGACTAGATTTGTTGTTGTTTTTGGCTATAAATAAAAATATGCAAATAAATAGCCACAACAACAACAAATCTGGTCCCCACATTAACTTTTATCTGCAGCAATAAACTGAGCAGCATATTTAAGTCAAATATGCCATCCCATTTACTATTACACTATACTGTATCACATCCCATCCCATTCAATATCACATTATATTTTATCACGTTAGAGTTAGGAGTTAAATTTATTGTTGAAAAGAGAGAGTATTTTGGGAAGATTGCAGTCTGGAAATGTAGGGCATGCCTTCTAATCTGACCTTACATATTTCAACTTAGCATGGAAGGAAAAACATCGGACCCCTAGGGGCAAGTGGGCCATCTGTGCACACCCCCTTCCCTTGCCCCCCCCCCCTCCACACACATCAAAAAGCTAGGTCTTCAATATTTCCTGACAAGAAGTATGTATTATGGCGCTTTAAGCAGAGACTATGGAAGACTGTTCCAGAACCAAGGACATTAAATCCAGTTTCTTTGCTCCTAAAAATGACTCAGCAGGTAAACTGTATGTGACCCATGACAAAGCAATAAGGAAGTACAGAAGCAACTGTATGTGCACTAAACCCCCCAGTTTGGTCTTAAATTTGCTATTACCTCATGCCTGCCAAAAATAACCATTTTAAATCTTTTTTACCTGTAGAAATCTCGCAGTCCAAAAAACTCTCGCTTCTCCTTGGCCTTCTCAAAAATGTCCAGATAAGCACTTGCAAGCTCAGACAAAAGGGCCCTGATATGCTGCAGCACAATCTCATCTTTTGTGGTGCAGATTCCCCTGTGGTTATTATAAATATATACATAAATGTAAATAACCAAATAGATATTTGTGGCCTGTTCAGAACAAGATGAAATGTAAATGGATTTTGAAAACAATGACAAATATAATGACAACAATGGCAATTTGTAACATCAGTCCTTATAGACTGACATTGCATAGAAGTATTATACATTCTGCAGGGTTTGTTAAAGTTTTATATGCTTTTCACATAGTTCTCAATGCTATAAACCACATTTCACAGTAGTCTGGAAGTATGCAGGCAATCAAACATGAGATTTCTCCTTTCTTTAAAATGTTTCCTTTGTACAATGCCTTGAAAGAGATAATTTATTTCTGAGAAGATGATTAGAGTTTTTGTTCTGTAGCAACTGCAAGTATGAACTCAAAACGTGCTCATATTGTGAACAGCTTTAAAGTTTTTATAATCATCTTTAGTTATCTAGATCATTGTAACCAGGAAAGCAACTGACTAATTTAAGGTTAATTCCTATGCAATGTCTAAACATACACAACATGTTGTCCTACTACGTGCACACAAATTTCAAAAGTGCGATCAAAATTTTAAAAACCCTAGAGTCACGTTTTGAAAGCACAGTACAAGCCCCAGAAAAAACGTGACTAAATTGTAGCTACTCCATGGGATATGAACACTGGTGCACCTGACTGCATGCTGGTCCTCGGACATTCACAGAGAACTAAGTTCGATCAGAACTGGCAATGGGTTGCATGAAAAGATTGACTCCTCCTTCGAATCCCTCACTCTAAAGAACTAAATATAAAAGGAGGGTGAGTGGGGGTTTGTTGCTAAATGCCCTTCTGCAAACTAGGTGGATATCGGATGGTGTTGCTTAGACAAGTTTGTGTGCAGCCACATGTGGGACTGCTGTTCCAACACAGGCTTCAGCCCCACCCAGTCACATTATACCAACACCGGGTTGTGAAATTTTGTTCTGTTCCAGCCTGGACACACAAGCACAAGTCACCTTTTATTCTGTTTAGTGCAAAGACATAGACTTGAACTTATACATGAAAACAGAAGCCCTACCTAATACCACACCCTAACTCTACCCCTAACCCCCTCCCATCCAAAAACAAATCACAAGTGTACAACCCCCCTGAAAAGATTGTTGTAAAATACTTTTCATGGAGTTATACAAAGAAATATTTTTGTGAGAAAATAGTGTAATTAAAATTGTAAGTCTCGTGAGACTGCGACCGGAAGTCTCGTGAGACCACGACCGGAAATATTTCCGATCGTGCGGGAACCGCGTGTTCTCGGTCTTTTTCACGATGCTGCCTAAGCAGTGACATTGTTTGACTGTGCAGCTCTGCTTGCCAGTCTTGTGGTTCTGTTTGTGCAGGCAAGTACACTTTACTTGGTTCTTACAATGCCAATGATGGTTGTAACCGGTCTTGATGCACTGAATTGTTTGTGCTGAACTTGACAGCAAGCGTGGTCTTTTGAAATGTAGCAAACACGCAAAGCAGTACTGCGATGACTGGAGGAGAGTTATTGATTCTTTTGAATTGTGAATATTCTGGTTTGTGATTTAACATTCAGCTTTGTGTAAAAGCAACTGGCTAGGTTGATAATTAGTAAATCGTGAGGCCGTACAGTCATGAGAGCTATGTGGAATCTTGCATTTGATTGCAGGGCCACATTCAGCGTTCGTCTTCGACATCATATGTCGTCGCTTCTCCTCTTTCTCGTTCCTCCTAAATCTTCCTAATTCTTATTTCCTTTTCCTCTTCAAGTTTTCCTCTCTGGAGTTTCTTTCTAGTTCTCTTTTATCACCCTTTATTGGTTTTACCACGTGCGTGGCGTCTGTGTAGTAGGGTAGCAGTGTATCAGTTATATGGTTGTGAGGACAGCTTTAGCTGGGGTGATTTATTGCTGTTGCCATTTATGAGAATTCTTGTCCATTTATTTATGTCCATATCTGTTTGGGAGGAAGGATTCTTAATGTTAATAAATGCCATGTTTGTTGTCGCTATCACGTGTCTGTAGTTGAGTAGGTTGCGATTTGGACGCCTGTGTGAGTGCCTATACCGGGATTGAGCCCACGTAAAATAAATTCTTTTGTAACTCCCAACGGCGCACACTGGTGATGTGGGTCTCTGCCATTTGTTGCCACGTGTGTGCCGGTTACACAAGTTCTTTGCATTTTGAACCTGCGACATAACCATAAACCCAATTTCTTTACCAACTCGGCCATGCATCAACATGGATTGGCCTCTTCACTGTAACTATAGGAAGTCAAGTTGTGCAGAGTTTATGGCTTGACCTATAATTATTTGTTGTAGTTAGCAACTGCATGTGCATGCCCAGAGCATTTGGTATGCTGCACGTGCAGCCAGGCTGGGGAAGAACTCATTTGGGAAAAAAAGTTTGCCATTAGGCCAACCAGTTCCAGTAGTGTTCAATGTAGTGCCAGGTGTCTGGCAGGGCAGGTACTAAATTGTCAATTTTCAAGTCTTAGGTATGACTCAGCCAGGGTGCGACCACTGATCTGCCTCAATCTCGGAAGCAGACGCCTTAACTACCAGACCACCAAGGTACGTGGTCTAAATATAAAAGCAGAAAGGTTGACTCCAGATAATTCACACAGACAAACCAGTTGTTTATTAGCCAGTAATATGTCTAACATTCCAAAATAAGTTATAAAATCAATCAGATCAGTATTATATCTGGCAAATAATAATAATTTGAAAATCCGATAAGTGAAAAATGTAACACTGGCTACAAATCCTACAGCAAGCCATACACAGCAGCACTTGCCGTATGGCAACACTTCACAGTGAGAAAATATAGGGAACCTGAAGGAATGCGAAAACTGGTAGTGAGACTGGGGAAGAAATGCAAAAGAAAGATAAAGGAATGGAGACAGCAAATGAGAGATAAAGATTAACAGATAAATGAGCAGAAAATCTCCCCAACATCCAACAGCAGAGCCTGAAACAACAAGAGATATGCCCACAAATCAGGTAGATGTATTAGAGATTACTTACTCCCAGTCAGGGACAGAATTCCAGCAAATAACAATCCTTTCACCAAAGCCTGACTGAAAATCTTTCTGCAAGCCCTTTACCCAGTGGTGCATTGCACATTACTACAATTCATCCCATGTACAGTGCATACTTGTTAATGACCCTCTGCAGCTAAAGGTTTGCAATCAGATAGCTACAGTAAGACGGATAGTGCGGACAGCCAGTTTAATGTGCAGGAAGATGGCCGTATGGAACACTCTTTGGCCACACTAGGATTCAAACCAGCAACCTTTCACCTGCTAGTCCGCAGCTCTGCCAACTGAGGAATCCAGGACTCATTTTGAGTTTAGGATCACAAATTAGACTGCTGATTGTATTGCACATGTACTGTATGGGATCTCTGTCTGGGGAATCTGTGGTTAAGACTGTAGGAATTTGTAACCTTTGGGAAACTGCTTTTGTGATTGCACCTCTTTAGCTGCAGAGGGTCATTAACAAGTTTGCACTGTACCTGGGGTGAACTGTAGTAATGTGCAATGCAGCACTGGGTAAAGGGCTTGCACAAAGGCTTTGTATTTGTGCTTGAAAGTGTCCACACACACATGCGAGCATGCACACACATATGCACACACACAAGTGCATGCACTCACACTAAACTCACCTCGCCGTCTCAACAAGTTCCTTATCATTTGGTATATCTCTTTGAACCAAAATCCCTCTGTTCATCTTGGCAGGGTCTAGAGCCCAGTTAGAGATTCCTATGAAGGCAACCTGTACAGACCAAAAGACACATTTTGAGGTTGCCAGCGCACAGCTTGCACTGAGCCTTTTCAAGAAACAATCTCATGAAAATGTCCAGAATTTCATTTGCAACCATACAAGTATCAACATTTTGATCACATAAAATATGAAAACAGTGATTCTGGAAATCCCTTTGTGCAACATCCTAAAAATAATATTGAAGCTTACATTTTCCATGACCCTGTACCAACTGTAAAGAATTACAGGACGCAAAAATGTCATAATTGCCCTTGTTTTGCTCATGATGGATGGTTTCTGAGTTATAGTTTCCCTTGAATGGCAGACTTAAACAATTGTAAAAGCTTAATTCCGAAACTGATTCAAATTCTTGCATGGAAAATATCTTTGATAAAAAGTCTGCTGGATTGTATATGATATGCCCTAAAATTTCCTAGCATTATGGTGTTTTGTAATCAGTGTTGAAATGAACGCTGTGTTTGTTCAGATGCCAATCCATTTTTAAGTCAATTTGTGGAGTGGGGAGATGGAGTAGAAATTTCGAATTCCTTTTAACGACTACTGATTTGAGTCTTTTGTATGGCAAGAGAAATGAACTCAATGGAATGGCTGCCCCAAAATGTAGAATGGTCAGAGAAAAAGATTCCCATTGTCTGGGCAGGATGATGTCAGGTAGAAATGGCAGGAATGAAAATAGCTCAACTCAAAATAGGAGGACATATTTAAGGTGAATAGCAACATTTTGCAAACTTAAACCAGATAACTTATAGTTAACAACTTTGATACACCACTGGCATGTTCCATCTTTTATATGCACACATATGCAAACACGCGTACATGCAATGGTAAAGGACGATCTGTTTCCCAACCTGTTGGTCAGTGTTCCGTTCATCTCTCCCTCTATGTGTGTGTGTGTTTTATTGTTTTCACTAGAGTGTCTGTGTCCCTCGTCCGCGCGAAGTGTGCATAAAATGTGTTTTCGCGCGTTAAAAATCCACATTTTATTTATTTATTTAAAGGAGCTGATTGCTGTGCTCAGATGCAACACACTGCTTATCTAAATATTCACAATGCTGAAGTTATAACTTGCACTGGTTACACTCATACTCATTGTATTTCAGGTGATAACAACTAGAAGATTGTAAACACAAACTCTGGGAGTCAAATACAAAGAGTATTTTTTAAATAATTCTCTGAAAGCAATGCCTTCCTTGCAGTTTGCACATAGATAGTCTGCATAACACATCTCCCACCCTACACTTGTCTATTTTCTCCTCCAGCCACTCCAACTGACAGTTATTCTTTCTCTTTTTTGAGGGAGCTGAATTTTCTCCTCCTCAGCTGTTTTCTGCCTTGTCATTTTTTAAAATAAGCTGAGCGTTGACCTACGAGAAAACTCAGTAAATCCCTATGTGAATTAGAGTCTATGAAGGGTGAAAAACATTGCAGCTGCATGTTGTCACCTCTCCTGCACTGCTTGACAACAAGTGGACACAAATAACTGGACAGACACAATTACACTTATTGCACCCCACCCCACCCCACCCCACCTCACAAAAAAGTGGGCTGACAAAATAAAAAGAGGCAGAGTTCTGCCCCAAAATAGGTTGAAAGGTAGAAAAAGGCTGAACATTTTCATCCCTGACATAGCTGGGGGTGGGATGGGGAGGAGAATAAAACTATAAATGTTTCAGGAATTGCACCAGTGAATTCTTGTTGTTGTTGTTGTTGTTGTTGTTTTACTGCAAGCATACATTTGGAAATCTTAGATTCTCACAATGGCTATGGATACTGATAAGGCTGTAATATTTGCACATGGTTAAATGGTTTAATGGATAGTTTCTACAACATAGCAATTTGTGATCTCTTTTCCATGGCCACAGTTTTTACCAGCCTCTGCACAGTTTTTACTGAAGTTTCAGCAAAGTAGATCTATATTTACCACAGGTTCTGCACAGTTTTACCACCATTTTTGCACCCTTTTTAGACAGTGTCAGTCTGAGTAACATCAGAGCATCAGCATGGAGATCATCAACCTCATATTTCCAGCAACATTATTTTGCAGGTTTTTCCGTTCCATTTTTGCATCGTATGTGCCATGTTAGCCTGTCTAATACTGGGAGGTGATTTGGTGGTTATATTATTAGGATTTTGTCCAAAAAAAATTGTTATGGGGGGGGGGGTAAGATTTTTACAATAAAATTCTGTTCCCTGCTTTTGCAGAGTTGATCTGGTTCTTGAGGTTGTAAACTGGTGTTTGTGTGAGTCTGCACCTAACTCAGTGTCTCAGTCCATACAAAATATATTCTTTTGTAAATTAAAGCATATAGTAATAAACAACAAACGAGGACCGAGCGCTTAAATTATAAATACAACAAAAAAAGTACTGCCCGGTCTCTTTCTTTCAACCCTCTCTTTGCTACATGTTTCGGTACGGTTAGCTCCCTTGGTCACATGCGTCTGCATACGGTTACTTTGAGCGTTTCAAGTACTTCTTGTTGTATTTAAAGCATATACTGGCAACTTGGTATCTGCCAATTGTGTCTTTTACACCTTCGTAAGTCTTAGCAGTATGAGCACTGGGACAATTAGCTTATTTCTGTACTGCAACCACTCATCAAACATTTATAAATTTTAAACAAAAATACGACTGGGAACGCAAATGCATGACATGTTTGCAAATATAAAACTTATGAACATCAATGAGTCATAGTTTCATTTGAGTGTGCATCTATTCACCATTGTTTAATAAATTCAACTATTTTACAATCATACTATATTCAACAATAGATCAGATAGTTGTAAGACTATAAGCATAAACACACCATTTTGTGGTCACAAAGATGCACAGGGTGCCAAGTTCATGTAATCAACATTTAATGCAGCATTATTCATTCATTCGCTTATCTACTATTTTCACTGTAGCTCAGTAGGCTCTATAATTGTGAATGGGACCACATGAATAGATTTTATCATTTTTACAAATTTGATGTCTAAACTGTCCTGACAAATTTAGCTGTTTAAGGGAAGGATCCAAATTAGTTCAAATGGATGATTCCCTCTACAGTGGCTTCCCTTTGGCTAAATGGATCTAACATATGCAAATGGTCACCTTGACTGACCATTGATCCAAGAGATGTTTTTGCTGAAAATGTGAGTGCACTGTCCAAAAGGAGACCTTTGGCAATTAAAAGTGAAGTATATCTTTAGTTGATCTGAAAACACTACATGTATAAATGTGTGAACTAGTGGGTATCGTGGCAGCATGTAGCATAGAGGAAACCCATGCCTGGCAACTACAGAGAGAAGCGGGTGGTCAGATGCAATGTCTGGCACTTGCTAAAAAATTAAGCTTGACCACTGGGGGTTTTCTCCAGGTAGTCTGGTTTCCTCCACCTTTCTCTATCCCCAACATGACCCACTAAGCTGGTATACCAGTCAAGCAGTAGCCTTTGTGCTGACTTGATATTAAACAACAACCACTGTGTAATTTGTTAGGTATTCAGCTTCTGAGACTAAGGAGTTATGGTTGAAGGCAAAGCCTTAGAGTTTTTGAAAATGTGTTGCAGATGTGGTACCCAATACAGTCTCTGGCTGACTGCTCATATGTTATGCTCACAGTGCCCAACATGTTGGACAATTTAACAAATCTTATCCAAGATCCACTCCAAGGAGGCCATAAAAATGCCTGTCATTTCACAAAACAAGACTACAATTGCGGATCCATTTTAATGCATATCTAGGGATCTAAAGTAACATACCTTCCTGCAACTTTCAGGCAGATCCTTGATACTAGGACAACCCTCTTCTAACAGTGAATGCAGTGTCTGAGAAAACCATACAACACATATTAGAACCATATAACCAATACAAGGATCACTAAGTTTTGTTTTCCATAAGTGAATTTGCAATAGTTCTTTTTAAGCAATATACAAGGACCGAGACTGTGAAATCATGAAGTGTACATCCTTTTTTTT
>SMGT01005564.1:256230-266648 GCA_004794575.1 Lanistes nyassanus
TTTGATGCAAGCTGCAATTACTTTACTGATTTCTGTGAAGAGACCACGATAGAATAAAAACAAAACAAAAATCAAACAGGCCATATCTTATTTAATAGCACTATGCAGCAGTTCACAGATACACCATATTTCCTCAAATGCCACATAACACATCAGTGACACTGTGTACATGTTTTTATACACTAGAATAGGAATGTTCTGATACCTCAAACTTGTACACAAAGCACGCATCACCTTTAGAGGCATTTTAGGAGAGTCTTCTGCCAGGCCAACTTCATCCAGAACAACAACAGAAACAAAAGTGCCTGGACTTTTGCCTTGCTGGAACTGAGCACACTGGTGGAACGTTGCCAAAATCCCATCTGCTGTGGCCAATGGGCTGCACTGGAAGGACACCATCTTGACCTGCAAAAAATCATGCGATGTATCACCAAAATGTTTTCCCCTACTCCTATCTTGTTTTAGGGGCATCATTTTCTTAGCTTCATGAGACTTACACTGGTTCCAGGTTTTTGACCAACAGAAAACAATAATGCTACCATCATTTTCAAAAGTGTCAACTAAAGTTTTAAAAAAGACAGGAAAAACTCAAATCAGATTATTCTGAAAACATTTTTTGAAAAGGACTTCTCTCACTGACCACATTTAAGTGAGCACTGAGGCTTGTTGTAAATATTCTAAATGAAGAACAGGGTTGTTGTGTGCACATTCCATCCACAATATTCACAAACTGTGTGTGGTCTGGCTGGGCATAACAGTCTGTAAGTAAAGCCCAGCCTGACCAAACGAACAGAGCGTATGGCTGAGAGAGAAAAAAGATTCATGACTTGTATCAGTGAAATGCAGTTCATGAAAAGGTTAACGTAACTAAAAAAGAAAAACAGAGTTTAAACTGACAGTATGCGTTGTTGGGCTGAACAATATACAATATGTTTTTTGTCTGTGTACTTTGTCATGTGTGCTTTGTCCAGAAAAGCTGGTAATAAATCTTTCACCATCAGAAGTATTACTAGGCAAACCGTAAGTAACACCGCTCATGGTGCTTTGTAGTACACTATCACAAAAGTAATAATCTTCATAAGGTCCTTCTACATACAATCTGCTAGGGTTCAAAACAGCAAAATGAATCCAACATCCACACTCTATCAATCATTCAAATTCTATGAAAATGATGATGCACCGTACCTTTTCAGACAGATATTCTCATAATTTGGAAAAAAAAAATAATAGAATGATCATGCCAATCTCTGACAAACTGAAAACCCTGTTTAACACAATCCCAATCAGTGTGTGTGCAAAAGTCATTGGCAAACCACCTGCTTAAATCTCCTGAAGAACAGTGAGCGTGCCGAGACGCCTTGCATGGCATCTTCCACAACTGTCCTGGCCAGTGACTTGGAAGATCCTGGTTTACCCACCAAGAAGAGGGGGATCCGTAGCTCTATACACACCACCATCATGAACACATTCTCCTTGAGTGCCTGGTTGCGGGCTATGTTCTCTTCAAGGTGGACGTTTTCCAAAAATATATCCTGGCACCTGAAAAAACACAATACCCAATCAAAACTATGTGAAAAAATTGGCACTCATCTGCAAACCCGCAACTGTCAAATATGTGCTTGTATAGAACATGTTGTGCCAAGGGAAAATCTGAGGGATAACAGATTCACATCAAATACTTGTGTGCAAAAACACAACTTTAACCCATTCTTGACGTGTTCCTACAATGCATGGTGTCGCTGAAATTGCAGCGTTTGGGGCGATTTTCAATGAATTTCGAAAATTTTTTAAAAAATCTACTAAAGACAAAAGCATAATTCAAACATTGGTGGAAAGATAAATTTAAGTGGAAAAAGGCTTTTCCTACTTGAAATCTGTCTGCCACTGACGCTGTGTGGAAGACTGTGGGATTACGTATCCAAGTTAATGTAAACAGTCTTGAAAAAGTTCCACTGACACCAAACACTCCCCTATTACAGCACTTGCAATCCATAATACTTTGTGGAAATTATCCATAAATGCCAGGAGTTTATCCAGGATAAAAGGCATCAACAAGCACACAAAGAAATATTTGCATTCCTAATGAAACTCTGATAAGCAATCTTTCCTCAAGTCTTCTTCTGAACAAACAAGGTAGTGTGCTCAAGAGCAAAGAACTCTACATAAAAGTCGAGTAATTTCTGGCCCAAGGGAAGAAACTCTATAGAGAAACAATTCCTGTACTGTAAAATATGGGTGACATCCCTTACCAGCGAAAAACTTGGTTTTAAAAGTTTTTAACATCAGTCCTTCGTTGGTGGTAGAGCAAGGATAACCATATTCCTGTAATTCTGTTGCGGAAATGGCAGTACATCAAGAGTGAGTTAACACACTTTCAGTGGTAAGTTACTTACTTGTCAATTATTTGAGAGAACTGATCTTTGCCACCAGTAAGGGCCAATGGAGGGTGGAAATACTGAACTATGTACTCATCAAACTCGGACTTGCTGTCCAGGCACGCACGGTAACATGTTGCCAATGACAGCACCAGGGCCTTGGTCATGTCAGACACCTAGAGATCACATTAAGATTTTCAAAAGATTTCCAACAATTGTAAAGATGGAACAAAATGCACAAATCCTTCTCTAACCCTTTCCTTAAAACCTAACATAAACCAACCCCTAAATCTTAACCACCAAAAGGCATAATGTAAAAAGATCGAATACAAATACTTGTACAGTTCCATGCAAGACAACCCACACTGCTCTGGTAACACCCCCTCTATTTGGTAGACCTTAACTGTAACTGTAGCCACTCCATCTCTATTTATTAAGGTCTTGGAAACTCGTTACTGTCAAAGTATTCCTTTCTTGTAATCACTTATCAGCATACTGCATCACCACCATGTGCAGAGTACAATGTGGTACTAACATTATATGGCAGCAGGAAAAACAAAAACCTGTGCTTGGACATGAATATTTTAAACAAAGAAGAAAACATCTTGCATCATTCTCTTGTTCTAGTATTTCATTTGCTTCATCTTCGTTGTCACTTGATGAAGCAGTCTCGAGATTTTTGTCCAAAATGTCAAACAGACTTCTGTCCTCCTCCGACTCCTCAGATGATAGTAAGAACCAGCTGGCTACTGTCAGCGCTCGAGATACATCACGCAGACTCACAAAGCTACACTCATCCTGCACAGATAACAAAGACCACATGCTGGAAATAAGAATCAGTACTTGTATTACAGCGCATCTGCAGCACACATATTTATCTGTTTCCTCCCCAAACAGCCATGATGTCCACAACTGTGACAATGTATGTTGTAGTTTGCCACTAAAATTAAAGCTTAGGTCTGCATTAAACCCTAACACTATGCTGTTGCACACACTAACACTGGGTAGACACGAACAAGGTAAGCTGTGAAAGTAAACTGTTACAAGTTACCTTTATAATGCTGAGAGTGCAGTCTCACAAACTGATACAAAAAACAGGACCATCAGCATGCTCTACACAGACCTAGCTGTCAGGAAGATTATAGTTGTAAATATTAACTGTGGTCTAACATTGTTGAAAAGGGTCTTTGATGGGAAGGCGTGTAGGGTAATTCTTTGAACAGGATCTGTGAGTTTTGCCTGGTCAGTATGGCCAAACAGGGACAAGCAATGAAGGATTTTTATGGTAGTGGGAGAATGCTGCAGGTGTATATTTATATTCACTGGTGTAAGTGGGGGGAACATGGATCTATATATGCCTCTCCCTTGTACATATATATGCATGAGTACGCCACAAACGAGAAACCACCCCACACCTGTCTTTGTCGCATGAATTCCTGACACTTGATCAAGATCCCACACAAGACATTGATGCCCCTGTCACCTAAGTCACTCAGCTGGCCATCACGCACCTGCGACATCAAGATGTATATCACTAAGCCAGAAACAAAAAGTAGAAGGAAGTAATAAAACACCTCTCTTCTAACAGTGCCAAAACAAACAAATCAAGTGATTTACAAGACAAATTCAGAGCCATTCTCATCCATGCTCAAAGCATAACTATCATCTGTTTAACAGGCTAATAATCTCCCATTTTAATCACACAGGCAGTCCTGATAAAAATCTCCATAAGCCATCATTACAAGCTTTTCAGGCAAACCTATAGTTGTGGCATCTTGTATTTCCATCACATAACTATCATAGACCAATGTTGTATATTATATGATTTTTTATCATGCTGTCCAAAAAAGTCCACATATTCCTTGAAGCTGTTTGGTGTCTATCCAAATGATCACATATTCTGGCTCCATAACACTTTGACAGTGAGACTCAGCAGTAAAGCAACTACATGTACTACTTTATCACACTGATAAAATGACTTGCTAATCTGTAATAAGCAAAACTCTTGACACCCACAACCAAGGCACTGTAGGGCTCAGGTACCTCGGGTGCTTTGTCTGACAAGAGAAGAGCACCATTTGCATACCCTTCTGAAGAACAAAGCATCATGTGAGTACTGTGCAAGCTCACAAACCAACAGACATTGTATTTTGGCGTACCTGTGCAGATTAGCTACTCCGTATACTGCCTGTCAACCCATTTGCATCCCCTTTAAAGGGTGAGCTCAGCAAAAGATGTTTCTTTTCAGAAACAGAGGGGAGCAAGACAGTGTGCATAACCTGCCTCATTGCTCTACTCACAAGTATTGCCCAGAATAAGGCTGTCACTTGAAGTAAAATTTATTGCCCATCCCAGAGATTACCCCACCCCCATACTGGTGGGTAAAGCCATTGTTGCTATATATTTCCTTAGGTATTTTATGGTCATCCCTATTTTTAAACTGCACTAGACCTCACATATGACAACTTCTGGTTAACTTGATGCCAACTCTACTGATGCACTGTGTAGGCACAATGTGAATATGAACCACTAGGAAAGAAAGATGAAGGGACATGGAATTATAGCAACTAAAGCCTGTAACAGCTTGCCAGAAATCACTATTCCATTACCCACGTACTGCTTACGATAAATGCTTCCTGTAAATTGTATGTATATGTAGGGAAAGCCAAAAGAAGACAATTATTGTTGTATTATACAAATACTATTCCAAGTGATAAAGAAAATTTTTTGTTTTAAACAGTTTGCATATATGTGTTCACTCACAGAGTGCCGGACCATCTGCCGGATGTACAGTTCCTCAATGCGTGTGTTGAGTTGTCCAAAGTCCCACACCAGTGGCAACATACTCTGAGGCAGTGGCTGTACCCGATACACCAGACGCCGCATGGGTATACGACCTGAGAGATGCAGCAACAATCAAGAAATCTCGTCTCCAAAATCTGTCAGCAGCATTATTTACTTGCTACACATAAATTCAACTTTTTATTGCTAGTTACTTATTCTGCATAGCAAGAAATTATTTTGTATCTATTGTACTTTTATAGCAGTATCCCCATTTGTTCATGGGCAAGAATTATATAAACCCTCCCAACGGTCATGCAGTTGTTTTTTGTTTGCTGAGAGGTTTCCCATAGATAAAAAAAGCAGGGAGGGAGAAATTTCAGTATGACATCACAGTTCTGAAGAGTTTTTACTACAATTATACTGTTAAATGCGTCGCTGCAAATTAAAAAATTCGCCGAAAGTTGGCCGGCAGTGTGGACTCACGGGTCATTCAGGTCACTGCAAGTTAGCCAAACCCGACGGGTTCAGAGAGTTAAAAAGACCCCCAAATAATATAAAAAGCAGAACACTTGTTTGCAGATACCTTCTGCTTCATGAGACAGTTTTAGCTTTCACTCTGATGTTCACTGGTCAAAATCAAAACTTGCACATGTATCTGCAGAGAATTCTAATGTACAAGTCTGAAAAATGTGCAGCCTGGCATTGGCACACTAATGGAACCTGAGGATGTTTATTTTTCTGGTTAAGTGACGTATGATAATGGGTCAGGTACCCAACCTCAGTTGGGTGAACAGGGGGAAGTGACACGGGGCATGGGTATCAAGCCAGTGCCTTTGGTTTTGGAGGCCAGTGCACTACTCAGCCACCCATTTCCCCTTTTCCAAAAATAAATAACAATTAACTATGCATCTTAACTCTTTGACCCCGCAGGGACCCGCAGGGCTAGCAACCCCAGAGGCCGCATAGAGGCCGCATAGATTTAACGTTTAAAAAAAATTACCGCTTAAAAACTACCACACTCACAGCAATATATTTTACATATTTAGAAAGATCTATTCTTCGGCAACACAATGGAAACAATACTTTTTAGTTGAAAATATTAAATACTACTTACTATTTGGTCCCAAATACAGTCACTTTTTGCACACACAACAACACACAACAAATTAAACCCGTAGATCCAGTGTGAATGACGGAAGTAGACCTGGAGGGTCACTACACTAAACCTCGTTTGGCAAGCCGAAACTGTTTCCGAAACTCATGTAGACAGTGCAGGGGAAACAACCGACGATAGAGCTTCACAATAAGGTTTACCTCCCTTACACCGTTAAATGCGTCACTGCAAAGTTTTGAATTCGTCGCCGGTTGATCGAACCCGCGCCCTCCTGGCTCAATTAGGTCGTCACCGTTTAAACGGTGACGCGTCTCCAAAGCGTTAACTCTTTGGGGACACCGCAGGCGGATGTCAATCGACGGCCGACTGACCGTCGAGGCCACGCAGGTTGGCACCCATCGACAGATTCAAAACTTTGCAGCGACGCATTTAACGGTAAAGGGAGGTAAAAACTTTGTACCATTGTAAAGCTCTATCATCGGTTGTTTCCCCTGCACTGTCTAAATGACTTTTGGAAACAGTTTCGGCTTGCCAAACGAGGTTTAGTGTAGCGGCTGGCTATGTGTACTTCCGTCGTTCACACTGGATACACGTGCTTCGTTTGTTGTGTGTGTGCAAAAAGTGACTGTATTCGGCACCAAATAGTAAGTAGTATTTAATATTTCTAACTAAAAGTATTGTTTCCATTGTGATGCCGAAGAATAGATCTTTCTAAATATGTAAAATATATTACTGTGAGTGTGGTAGTTTTTAAGCAGTATCGTTTTTAAAAACGTGTAAATCTATGCGGCCTCTACGTCTAGGTCTAGCCCTGCGGGTCCCTGCGTCGTCAAAGAGTTAAGGGATAAACAGAAATAGTTTTATTCAAATACTGGTGTCAATATAAGGCTTTATGTGTTGTGTCTAAGTAGGCTTTTGAGGATCATTCTACAACAACGCAAATGATTTTGAGACATGCCTATCATCTTTGATATGATTATAAAAGATGTCTAGAGCTTAAAGTTAACATCAATGCCTGAGCAAACGCTGCTCTTATACTGTAATAGCAGCAATAATGAAGCATACCTAGCTTGTCTGTGGTCTTGCTGGCATCAATGTGATATCCTAAACCCGCGTTCTCCAGTCTTCGGATGAGCTCCTCTGAGTGTCTGTCATAACATATATGAAGTTAAAGAAATACTAGGATATATGTTTTCTGATGTGTTTATTCAGCAAGAACAGACTGTTTTGCCTAAATTTCCATCTGCCTATAAAACTGTAAAAGGAGTGATTGCATATATAAAATTGATTTTTTAACTAAAGAAGGAAAACATTAAAGAATCCTAAAAATGAACATAAGTGCATACCCCTACCCACCCTCCATTTTTGTTCTTTCTTTAATATATTGTAAAAAAAATTAGAATGGAAAGGAAAGAGTGTTAATAAAGTTAAGTCCACTGCTGGTGACCAAATAAAAACACAGTCAAGACTAATCTGCATACAGCCTACTTTAATCTACTAACAAGCAAGTTCAATTTAACATCAGACAAAATCAGAGTGGGTACAAGTTTATGCAGAAGTGCATTAAATGCACATCTCATGCCATACAAAATCCTTATTAATGATACATTTCCAAAATATAATCATATTACTACAATCAAACACCAGGATCCACTCTGTGAGAGCTGGCTGTGTTAATGCTGGCACGAGATGCACAACACATCACTGAAGACCCAGCTTGATGTCAAGGCAATGTACACAGCTTTAAATCAAACATTTCAACCAACCATAATCATCAGAATAGTTGACTCAGCTAATATTTTGTGGTTTGCTGTTGAGCAAGATTTCATTACTGTCCCAAATTTGGTCTGTAAGAAATCCTACAATTCATTTTTGAAAGTGGTCGGTGGTAATGAACTGTTCTATATAATAGTTTTCTGGCTGGTTGTTACTTAATGTCCTGCTGCAGACTAGGTGCATATCAGTACAGTCCATATAAGTGGCAGTAGAGTAAAACCTCCCATATAGAACATTGAAAAACCAGCCAAAATCAGGTCTTATAATGGAGGGGACTTATAAGGGAGGACTGGTTACTCTGAACCGTTAGTACTGTACATGTGTATAAATATATATACTGTGATGGATGGGGTGAGAAATAATCATATCTGCATGTTTGTTATCATGGCAGCTAACTCCAACATGTGCTTTGAAATTGTTTTATTTACCACTGAACTCCACGTTAACATAGTTTTTTCACATCTCAATTACTGCAGTAAATGAACATGTAATTCTATCACACATCACACTAACTTTATGTCATCACCTCTATAGTTTAATCCCACCACACATTATTAAAACTTTCTTTCTGGTGTTGCAATTAAAGAAATTGAAAATGTATACTATAAATTTATTATATTTATAATATAAAAAAGTAAAGAAGCTGTGAACAGAGTTTCACTGATGTCTCTGTTGTCTAAACCTACACAGTATAATCTTAACACATTCGCGACGTGTGCGGGAAATAACCCCTCAGCATAGGTCACGCTTACTAGCGAATACGGAAAATAAACCAAGCAACTTTGAAAATTTATTTACGGGGAATCGCTAATCGTCTAAGGTAAAGAACTCCTACATTAGAAAGCTGATTCATTTCTTCACGAGTTGCTTCCCTTATACTGTGTTTAAACGGACAATGAGAACGGTTTTCGGTAATAATTCGAAGCGAGTATCCACTTGTGTTCTGTCACTTGAGAAATGCTAGATTTACTTTTCAAATTACACGCTAAAGAGGAAAATGACATTGTTTTGCAAATTTAATGTGATAAATTGGATGAAGACAAGAGTATCTGTGCCTAAAAGAGCTAAGAAAGTGATTACGAAGAGAAAAACGAGCAAGCACGTGTTGGAAACAGTATCGTTTCAGTATGTGTGTAAGGAATGGCGAGGACTATTTGATTTCTTCAACTTCAGTTGTGTTTCCATCAAAGGATTTTACCAGTTATGGAACAAGGTCCAAGAAACACGGTAAGAAATGAGTTTTCTTTATTTATTGTAGTTTTATATCATGTTTAAATAATTTTTGTATTGTTTTGGGGGATTTTTTAATGAATTTTTGAAAATAGGTTAAAAATGCCGCATCCACGGGGATGCTCGAGGGTAGGATTCTACGTCACAATTGAGTTAAAGCTCCCTCCTATTCTAAACCCTTACTTCACCAACAGCACATTAAGCTCTCTCTCTCTCTGTGATATGATTACAACAGAGAAGCAATAGCCGATTCCCACAAGCCAACCTTTAATTATTTGATTTGTATAGGCCGCTGGCCTGTGGGAATCGGGTATGGTATGGCTTCTCTGTTCTGATCATACTTACGCTAGTCTGTTGGGATCATACCTACAACAGTCTGTTGTGATCATACATACGCTAGTCTGTTGTGATCATACATACCAATGCTAGTCTGTTGTGATCGTAAGTATGCTGGTCCGTTCTGATAATATGAATGCTAGTCATTTTTGATTGTAAGTGTGCTGGTCTGTTGTGATCATTAACAGTCAATAGGCTAATTTTAAGAAAGTGTGAACGAGACCTCTTGAGGTGTAACTCCTGTGTCTGCCTGACCTTGTGGAATATGAAAAGAGACTTTCAGAAATGAATCATGACAAAGTTCACAATGTAGACTAATCGTTGTACCAAGGAATGTTTTAAAAAAATGCAGAAATGCCCAAAACTGGTCACTTCTGTCAGTCCATATGGGTATTTCTTTGTCTCTGGCTTTAGGACCTGTCATAAACAGCATGGCAGTTTGAAGGATAACAGTATTAACTCTTTGAGCCCACAGGGACCCGCAAAAAAAGAAACCGTTGAGGCCGTATAGATTTACACGTCTTGAAAAAGCTGCCAATTAAAAACTACCACACTCCCAGTAATATATTTAACATATTTAGAAAGATCTATTCTTCTGCATCACAACGGAAACAATACTTTAAGTTTAACTCTTTGTACCCGACGCGCCTGGGTTTCTAGTGACAGCTGAGTGCCCGTCGAGGCCGACGCGCCAGGGTTTCTAGTGACAGATTAAAAAATTTCCAGCGACGCATTTAACGGTATGAGGGAAGTAAACTTTGTTTCATTGTAAAGCTCTATCATCGCTTGTTTCCCCTGCACTG
>SMGT01005565.1:23557-57543 GCA_004794575.1 Lanistes nyassanus
CCCTCAGAATTATAGCAGCATCAAAAAGAGAGTTCTGTTTATATGCAGTCCTTTATGTAGATGCATTTAAAACTTTGTGAGTATAAATAAAAGAACTAGTCATATCTAATACTGACTTTCGTCATTTTAAACTGTAAACTTCAACATTTATTTGCACAAAGATTTATATTTTTTAAATGAATATTTATTTTGGAATGCATTATTCAATTACCCTAAGTAAAGTTATCCCCTTTGCAAAAAAAAAAAGATATATAATTCCAAACTTAGTCTTTATGTTGATCAACAGGATGCATTTGAGGCTCAGAAAATTCAGCTCCCAGGAGTGGATGCAGCTCACACAATCGCCATAGATCCTGCTTCCAAGCGCCAAGTAACTCAGAATCAGTCACTGATGCAGATCTGTAAGATAGTTCATTAACATATATCTTTACTGCAGCCAATGTGTCTAATGTACATTTACGTGGATCTAAAATTCCCATACAGCTTAAAGTTACATTTAAATAACAACACCAATGTGCGCATGTGTGTGTCTGTGTGTGTGTGTGCACTGTGCAGATATGTGTATGTCTGCATCAGTAAATATACATAGCCTGTGAAAAGAGGATTTTAGTGCATGGGCTAAGAGAATTAATTAAGGTGACACATCATTAAGGTGAGTTTCGTAGCAATGTTCTGTGTTTTCAGTGTGTTCAGAAAGATTTTTTCAGATTTTTCCCAATTTTTGTGAAAGGGGCACTACCTTAAATCATCTGAGTAAGCAAGGGAGGGAGAAAAAGGGAAAGAGGGAGTGGTGGTGGTGGGGGGAAGAGTAAGGGTGCAGACAAGGTCATGTGGTGCATGTGCATTTTCTTAAGTATTAAGGCAGCTGGCATCCAAATACGCAGATTAGTGCATTAGAAAAGAAAGAAGCAAGAAATGTTCTTTCACCAGATTTGTATTTCATGAATAACTGCTTGGTGTACAAACCCTTTCTGGTTTTTAAATAAAATGTCACATTTCTTGAAGCTGCTTGCTGTTGACCACCATGGATTACCATGTCCAGTATATGTAGTATATTACGCTTTTCCACAGTGAGTGAGTGGAGAACCAAGTGGAACCTAAGCGGTCAGTACGTGGACAGTACCTACGATGATATCATTTATGACATGGCAGACATCCAGCCCCATGTGCGGCTAAAGGCCATCAGCATGGTTGGCAAAGCTGCAGAGTGCAAGGCTGCACACAGTTCTCCTCTTCCCACTAGTCGGTCTGTCAGCCCAGACCAGGCAAGTGTTACCCATATAATTTATTTGTTCTTTGTGCGTGTACTGTTTCATGTGTTATTATTCAGACCTGTGGTACTTACCAGGGTAGGGTGCAGCAGTAAAAAAAATCTTCATTCTTCCATGATTTCTCTTATTGTCATTTATTAAATTTAGCTTTCTGTCTTCATTTCAGGTATTTAATGCCAAGTGGTCATTGGCTGTCCACTCTTATGTTTTCAAGTTTTCAGAAAATTGCTTTTTTAATATTAGAGCCATATTCTGCACTTAGCATAGGATCTCTCTCCAAGTTTGTAATTTATTTTGGTTTAGAAATTACAAATGTAGCCATGTGATATAACTCATGGCACACCCAACTGCATGCAGGACCACACGGATTGTCACAGAGAACTGAGTTGGATCACGATAAGCAATGGGCTGCATGTGCAGATTCCCTCCTCTTTCCCATCCCTAATGCTAAAGAACTAATGCTAACTCCAAATATGTTCACACAGACAAACCAGCTCTTTATTTCCTGGTAAAATTTCTAGTACTCCAGAATAAATCATAACAATAATATGAATATCAAATCTGACAAATAATAAATAATTTATAAAATCATATAAATATTTATGAATATATAACTCTACCTCCAAATCCCCAGCTATAGTTACAGCAACTCATACAAAGCAGCTCTCCTTCACAATGAGAAAATACTGGGAATCAGGAGGAGTGAAGAAACTGGTAGTGAGATTGGGAGAAGAAAACTAGAAGAATGAAGAAAGTAAATGAGAGGGAAAGATAATTGATAAATGGGGAAAAAAGCCCAATCCCCCATGAGTGACCCTTTAAAAGAGGATCACCAAAGGCTTAACAAGCCTAGAGATGACTGGCTGAAGGAAAAGTGAGGCATGGCTATCACCAGGATCGCATGTCAAAATGGATGATCGCCCTACCCCCTTTCTCCACAATCCCCCTGGCCACCAAGCCCAGGTTCTCAAGTTCCCAAATTCTCTTGTGGTCCCTCTCATATGATTCCCATTAACAACAACAACAACAACAACAACAAGATTGTTTATATGGCATAGCATCCCACTACAGGAACAGGCTCACCATGCTTTAAAATAAAAAAACAAAAAGACAACAGGACATGGAAATAATGAAACAACATAGAAGTTGCAGACTGTTGCCTAATTCTCAGCTGGTCTCAAAAACATTACATTCTGGGTCTTTGCTAAATCTTTTTTGGACATAGTTTTGATCTTGGAGTCATGATGTGCCCAAGATATGTTGTATTATAAACAATTCAGTATTGAATTTTGTGCAGGATACACCTGATCCTGTCGATAGTATTGATCTTGGAGTCATGATGTGCCCAAGATATGTTGTATTATAAACAATTCAGTATTGAATTTTGTGCAGAATACACCTGATCCTGTGTATAGTATTGATCTTAGAGTCATGATGTGCCCAAGATATGTTGTATTATAAACAATTCAGTATTGAATTTTGTGCAGGATATACCTGATCGTGTCGATAGTATTGATCTTGGAGTCATGATGTGCCCAAGATATGTTGTATTATAAACAATTCAGTATTGAATTTTGTGCAGAATACACCTGATCCTGTCTATAGTATTGATCTTGGAGTCATGATGTGCCCAAGATATGTTGTATTATAAACAATTCAGTATTGAATTTTGTGCAGGATATACCTGATCGTGTCTTTGTTGCCCTGGAATATTTACTTTCTGATGCCAATGCTGAAGTTAAGAGAGCTGCTGCCATTACACTGTATGCTCTTGATCATCCAACATCCAAGGTAAAAGGCTAAAAGAGATTTAAATCTTTCACTTTTGTTGCTGTTTTCAATAGTGGTTATTGATGATGTCAGATTATTTATTTAGTAAAGTAGTTGTGGGATATATTCTCAGGGGTAGATCAATCAATTTGTGAGGGGGAGGGGTGGTGCGTGAAATGTTTTTTGGCAGGGGTCCAGGAAGTGAGTTTGCTATTCCCATTGATTCAGGGCATGCATGCTAAGTGGTCTGCTCATGCACATGCTGTTAGGTAGCTCCAACAACAGATAATTGTAGGTCAAACTGTGACCTGTACACAGCGTCACTTCTTATAGTGACAGTGAAGAGACCAGTCTGTGGTGATCGATAGCTGAATGGTAAAGACATTGAGTTTCACGGTTACAATGTTTCAGGTTCAAAACCCATATTAGCTTACTTTTTGTGTGGGGGGAGAGGGTAGATGCAGGGTTAGGGTTTGGTATTAGGTAGGGGGTAGGTTTTTTTATGTATAAGTTCAAGCCTGTGTCTTTGTGTTCAATGGGTGAAAGGTGGTCTTCACATGCATGCCTCACGTCAGTAGGAAATGCAGACTTGCATGCAAGAACAGTATAATGCTGTATAATGTAGGGGTCCAGCAGGATGACCCCCACCACTACCACCACCAAACTCCCTCCCTCTCTGCTACATGCCTAAAATGGTGTTATTCAGTTGTCAACAAGTTCTAAGGGCCTATCCTGAAAGATAAATTCATCATTTTGAAAAAAGTTTTTTAGGCAGGGAGATTGGGTGCGCAAGGACCCAAAGCAGCCTCCTCCCTTCTTAAGATCTGGCCCAGATTCTAGCTGTCATACAACAGTTTAGAACATATGAAATTGCATTACTTTTGCTGCTACACAGTACACACCGGCAGATTTTGAAACCCATCATGTGTGGGAGATTCCTCCGCTGGTACCCCTCTCAAATTCTGTCAGTGCAGAGCAATTCTAGAATGGGTTTAAAATCATAGAGCAATACATGCATAACTTTGAAGAACCACTAATTAAGCTCTAGTAAAATGAGGTAGCTTAAATTAGTTAATGCTTCATTACTTTTGCTATTGAAATTCATGTACAAGTACTATCAAATGTACTCCACTACATGACAATGTTTTTACGAAAAAAAAAAAAAAAGGCAGAGGATATCCTGCGGAAAGCGCTTCACTCAGAAGCATCACTGGAACGTTGGACTGCAGCTCAGTGTCTTGCACACTATGGCACTTGCAACTCGGAAATTGTGGAGGAAATTATTAAGCAGATACTTGAGTCAGAAGAGCCTGTTAAACATGAGAAGGGATTTGCTCTTCTTAGCAAGCTCAGTAACTGCACGGTGAGTCTCACCTGATTTTCACACTGCATGAATTTTGGGGAAAGTTCGAAGCTGTAGGTGGTAGTAAGATGTTTCTAGCAAACTTTTGGGTGATTTTCAATGACATTCAAAAGCTAATTATAACTGATTTACTAATATAAACTAAATACCTACATGGTGGATTACTGCTGTCTTTTGTTTACCCATACTAGAAAAAAAGTTAAATATTCATCTGTTAAATTGTCCAAAAATAATTTCACATTTGAGTTGGTATCAAATTTCAAGGAAATGGGTATGAATGCTTTAAAAATGTCTCAGTAAAAATATAGCTTAGTGTTTTTTATGGAATACATGTATTGTTTTTGTCACCTTTAGACCCTGGTGCACAGTATGGTTGCAGAACAGCTAAACAGTAGCAGTTGGCGACATCGCATAATTGCCTGTAAAATACTACCTACCCTGTATGGAAATATCAACAAGGTTGGTGAAAGACTTCCTCATGCAGTGTGTTATGTGCTTTCACTATACCAAGAAAAAGTAACATGCATCTTTTGCCTTTATCAATTGTGATGTCTTCTATACATTTTCTAATTTTAATATTTGGGCAACATGTTTAGGTGTAATATACGTTGATAAGTAGCAGAGGAATGATATAATGGAGGAGGGACATTTCAAAGGAGTATAAATTCAAAAGAGTGATATGAATGTTACAGTAATGAAGAAGTGTCATATCATAAGAGAGACAGTGTTGTGAGAGGCTTTTTCCAAGATTGGGTTTAAAGTTAACATCTTAAGCTAAACCTAACCCCAGATAGAATGACCAGATAAGCTGGAAAATAATAAACATGAACAGTTAGGATAGAGTTTGGGAGAAGATAAGAAGCTGTCAGTCCTTTTATCTGTCCTTTGAAATGTTCTTATCTTCATTTAGATGCCACTTCTTTGGTATGGTGTGTATGCCACTCCCCTGTTATGTTGCTTCTTTCATCTGTCACTTCTATGAACAGAATTAATATATGCAGCTGCATGCAACTGCTGCACGATAAAAAAAGCGATGTTAGGAAAGGCTAGCCCAAGTTGTATCATTCCAGGACATAACTCACAAGCTGTCGGAGATGATGTGGCATGACTGGCATGCAGACGTGCGGCAGGCAGCAGCCCAGTGCTTGGGCAAAACCTCTCATGGGCAGCATGTTCACGATGACATTTTGCGCTGCATCACCTATGGAAGTGAGCGAATCAAGCAGGAGGCAATAAGCCGCATTGGGCAGCTAGGTAAGGCTTTTAGCTTTTGCCTGCGACTTGCATGTTGCCGGCTGGTTGCTGGTGGCAAAATGCTCATAATCGGATCGAGAGTCCTCAACTATTTGGAGTGTTAATGAGAGAGGTTTAGTCTGCCTGGTAAGACGCACTCATAAGGACAAAATGATTCAGTTTTTATTTATTTGCAAGTTAAGGACAGTGATAGGTATTTTGTTGAAATATGGTAACCAAAAATGACAAGCCAAGTAGCAACCCCCCCCCAATACTGATTGCTGATAATCATTTTAATCTTTCTTTACCCTCACTTCTTTTTAACGCAACATGAGGACAACAAATGGGGCTACATAAAACTTGATACCCCAGAAACCATTTGAAGAGTTATTTTTGTTGAGAACATTTTGGAGTTACTTCCTTACCAGGATATTTTTCTTGTGCAGGTATTATGACAGCTAAGTTGCTGCCAGCGTTCTTGGAGTGCTTTAATGATCAGTATTTGTCCATACGTTGTGAATGCTGTATTACCAGTGGAAACTTGAAGATCATGGATGAGCAGGTGATAGCTAAGTTGGTTCATCTGGCAACCTTTGACCCCATGTGGAAGGTCAAGGCACTAGCAATTCAAGGTAATCAGTAAATGATGATCATTTAAGAAAACTGGAACAGTTCCTAAAGTGTGCATTCTAGCAAAATCAAGTTTAGGGAAAATAATAATAAAAAAACTAATTTTTTTCAAGTAAGTATGAGGTAAATCAAGATTTATTACTTAAAGCATGATATTATAAGCACAGCGTTCACAGTTTTGTTCCAATGTGTATTATTAACTGGGTTTTATGAGCCATAACTTGGCATTGTGTATAAGTTATTTTATGTTTGTCTGGGAATTGAATGATCATGCTAATATGATAACGTTGACAAATTTCTTCCACTTGTATCCTATGTTTGAGGCACAAACGTAACAATGTACTTGAAGCAGTTTTCTTTGTGGTGAACTGATGTGCAGCTCTGGGCAAAATAGGAGTGAGCAACAACCGAGTGAAAAAATGCTTACAGTGGGCGTTAAGCTATGAGGAAAAGGATGCAGTACGGGCGGAAGCCTGTTACTCACTTGTCAGCCTCGGTCTTCTGGACGAAGACATTGTGGCCTTATTGCAGGAGCGCCTTCTAGTAGAGTCCAGTCAGATAGTCCAAGAGTAAGCTGCCCAACTTCAATGATGCCTTGCATTTTATGTTTTTCTTGCTACTGGTTGCTGCTTGTTGCACATCACAGTCTTGTTGTCTGATTCTTTGGACTTCGCTTAAATTGCTGACCATATATTATTTCTTTCTTACAGCAAGAGACTGTTGACAAGTAAAAGTAATTAATTTTTGAAAGGTGTGAGAGTCACTTTGTAAATGTATGTAATGTAACCTTGTTGTCTGATTCTTTGGACTTCGCTTAAATTGCTGACCATATATTATTTCTTTCTTACAGCAAGAGACTGTTGACAAGTAAAAGTAATTAATTTTTGAAAGGTGTGAGAGTCACTTTGTAAATGTATGTAATGTCTTAATCTATTTTTGTACAAGTAAAGGAATTGATGTGAAAGGCTTATGAACAGTTTGAAGCATACTCTGGCATTTATGCTGCTTGAAAGAGCTGTTAATGTGTTACACTTTTTCCTCTGAGTTGGAGTCCTTTTTTGATGAAATGTCTTTTTTCTGGTGCCTTGTGTGTCACCGAAACATGTCATCGTCGTGCAGGGAGATGGTGGAGGCCCTGCAGAAGGTGGGTGTCGCTGCCACAGAGGACCTGACCATGGTGGCTCAGATCAAGAAGGAGGTGCGCAAACTCTGTGTCCCAACCGCCATCGCTTCACAGATTGTGCTGGACGAGGCTGAGGAGATCCACAAGAACAATCTGGCCAACATGGTCTACACACCACAGGCAGAAACTCAGGTCAGTTTTCACTGGTATTGCGTCCACATTGTGTACAACTACACTTGTTACCTGGGTGTAACTAGTACTTATTCATCTTACAGTGCTGAACAGCTGAGGTTATCTGGGTGCTGAAAGCCTGTATATGACCTTCAGACCTAACAGAAAATTCCTCGACTTTCCTTAAAGTGAAAGAGAATACTGAAGGAAGAACAATGGAAATGGAGTAAAAGACCTACAATAACAATATGTGAAATTCATCAGTCATATTTTTCTTGTCTTTTTTTTAAAAACTCATTCCCAATGGAGATTTCTGTCTGTTGATAGCCATGTGTACACATGGAAACGTATAGATTTTGGCATGTTTGAAATAAATGCCGTTTGCAAACTACATAATGTGCAGGAATGCACTTTTTATATTTCAAAAGATCAGTTTTTGAACATCAAAATAATTATAGAATTTTACTGAAAAATGCTAAATACTGTAGTACTTCCTATTTGGTGTAGTCACTGTATGCACTGTAGTATGCACCTATGCAGTTTTGGTGCATGTTAGAGGGCTATGAATTCCCCTGTGGTCTATATGTATCTTATAAAAAATGTAGAAAAAAAGCTATCACCAAGAAAAAGATATAATAACAATGCAGTCTGAAAGAAAAACTTAAGAAGAATAAAATAATTCCTGCCTTAAGTCTGACATGAATTCTGTGTAAAAGGCTTGTTGAAAGGTATCTGAATGCAGCAACATGGCTTGGCCCATTGTCCTACACTTTTGCAAGACAGAGTGGTCATTGCAAATACAATTGTCCCCCCCCCCATAACATCATCTCTTTTTTGTGGTCTAAGGGAGATAATTCTAAAGAAACGTGGTTCACGTATCTGAAAATACAAGTTATACTTCCCTTTCCATTGAACTGGCTTATGTTAAGCCCTTTCAAAAGTTGCTGTCAGTATACAGCAAGTATCTTACCACTTATCACATTTCTGTTCTTTACGAAGTCTCCTACTAATTTTAGCAAAGATCCGTGTGTGTCGTGTGTGTGTGCAATAGTAGTACATGTACTCTCAAGTCTATTGGTATTTGTATAAAATAAATGCCACTGTTTATGTCTCAGGAAAAAGATGTAGAACACAAGGCATCATCAGTGAGGAGACAACAAACCATGGCCCGTGCTTCATCAACTGAGTCACAGTCAAGAGAATCTAAATATGGAAAGTCCCTGTCTCTGGAAACCGTCAGTAGGGAGGGCACACTGTATACACCTACTGCTGACAAGGAAGTAGAGGCCATCTTAACTCGGGCGGATATCAGCAGTAGTGCACATTCAAGTGGAACGAAATCACGGCCAGTGACAGCAGAGACGCTGACGTCGAGAACTTACACCTCTCCTGACATCCTCAGTAGAGAGGCATCCATGCACACCCTCTTCATGGACGATGTTGATGAAGATCATGCAACACCTGCACGCAAATCGGCCCAAGAGAGTTTAAATCCTTCTACTGCATCAAGGGTCGGATTGACACCACCAGCCATGCTGCTTCCAGAGGGACAAATATCAGCCAGCAATCTCATCCCCAGGTCAAGCCGGCACACCATCTTGAGTCGCGATTCTTTGCAAGAACGAGAGAAAATGAATGAACAGGTCAGGTCCACCTATGGTGATCTGACTACTCGGTATGCTGACATGGAAGAGGAGATCATGAAGATAGATACAGGGCTGTCTGCAGCACTCACTTCCACTAGCCAGCGATTTCTTAAAGTGCCTGCAGATCCTGTCTACGACAGGTCTCCATCCAACAGTGACATCTCCTTCGATTCAGAAAGTCATGATGTGCTAGGTGATGCAGTCTGTGCTGAAGAAGTGGGAACTTCAGGTGAAGAGCATGATCAGGTGTTCGAGCAAATGTCAGAGAATGAGAAGAATCTTGGGACCATAAACAGAACCTCGGAAAGCAGAGAAGGGGAGGTAATAATGGAAGCCATCATAAATGAGGCAATAGCTGAACCAACCACGCAGGACGGGGTTTCTGAGTAAGCTAAAGGTACTTCTGTGGGGCTGTTTCAGTGATGGCATTAGCACCCACCATCCTAGTTGCCAGTGATATGTTTTACTGCATCATAAGAAGGATGATAATGAATATAAAAGTAATATAACTGATAGCAAATGTTTTATTGGATCATAAAAACGGTCATAATAATAATACTTATATGTGATAGGAAAACTATTTAGCACAGCATCCCAATTCAGGGTCAAAATTTCTGAATTTCATGTAAATCCCACGCATTTCCACTAAGTCAGATGTAAACACTAGTAAAGAACTGTGTTGTCCAGCTATGTGCTTTAAACTTGCTTTTGTGACAACTGGATGCAGTCTTTCAGTGGAAACAGAAATTCTAATGACAGTTATACCCCTGTTTGAGTCTCTTGTTTGAAAACCAGATGCAGTCTTTGGTGCAATCAGTTTATTCTTTTGCATTTCAGGCCATTTTCATTTGATGTTGGTGATTTATATAAGACCGGCACGACAGCTTAGGCATACATGACACAGGACAGTGATAAGATGTCATGTCTGCTGACAGATACAAGGTTTGTCTTTTACCTGATCAGTTTTTAAGAACTGGGGTGTGGTAACAAGATTTTTCTCAAAGGCTTGAATACAGCGCATAGAAAGACTACATTTCTGTGGTTTAATGGAAACCTGACCAGAAGTACCCTATATAAATATAGGATATGTAATTCCTCTAGAAAGGTTAAGACTACAGTAAAGTACATGCACGCATGCAGAGCACAACATTAAATCGCTCTGCACCATATTCATGCATTACATTTTTATTTAAACTTAAAGACATTCTGTGATTCCCATAATGGGCTTCGACTGTCAAAGATGCACTTAAAGCAAATAAAAATTTTGGGACTGTGAATGCTGAGAAAGAATTACTGTTTGAAAAGTGCACCGGAAAGCAAAAAATCTTGAACATAAATTCTGTGGTAAACAAAGACCTGAATACAACGCACAATTTAATGCAAAGCGTTAACAGTTTCACTAATGGTCAAGTATTCAGTCCTCCAGTTGTCATCTCCCCATCCTTGCTGAAACCAGTTACAATGTTGAATAAATTATTTCTAAGAACATGGTTAATATCATCTCATAAGTGAAAAATGCTTGATGCATGACCTGGTAAACAATCTTCACTAACCTCATTGTGGTCAAAATGCCAAAACACTGGTATAGTGTAACTTTGTTATCTTAACCTCAAGATGATGCAGTCAATTTGATGTTTCACATATTCAAGCAGGAATTCAAGGAGCTCATCATACATTAAAAACTGCAAATCAATCACAAGAATTAATGTAAACAAAACAAACAAGCTCTGTTTATGACCATGTGAGGTAATGGGTTGATCTTTTCGGACCATTGGTTTGACCAGTCATATCAAATCTGACTTCCTGTGTGGATCCAACCTCATTCTCATCTTAGACCCTGTATATCTTGCTCCACAGAATAGTAAAAATATCTAACATACACAAAGTGTACTAGCTGTACTTAAAACAATGGTCAGAGTGAAGTAAAACAAACATATGGGCTTGTGTCATCAATGAAAAAGAAAAGGGAAGGGATCAGTGATGAAGTAAAAACAAAATATACTTTAGTTAGAACAGTGATGTGGACCATAAATACCGAGATCTGGATGTGGAACAGGTCACTGGCAGTTTTGCATACTTCTTCCAAAAATGATTCAATGTGCGCAGCTACACAGAAACAGGGTAAGCCTATCAAAAATTCTTGATCAAGATTCCTGTACATTTCTTGATCTCACTTCTGCCAAGGAGGGGGGGGGGTAATTTTTATTCTTCAGCATTTGCTTGGTATTTATCACCCCTCCCCCCCCAAAAAAAAATCCCTAAGGAAAGAAAGTGGAACAATTCAAAATATATTTTACTTTCTGGGTTAATTTCAAACTCTAGTCCATGTCTGTGGCTGTATCATCCTACACACTGCTAAACAGTTAAAACTTCATAATGACAGCACATTTTAAAAACTGCGATACGATTGAATTTCTTAACTGACACTGTAAGTGTAAATATTATTTCTTATTATTTATTACATGGTAATAAATCTCCTGTCCATTCCACACCACTTGTAGCTTTTGTGTAACAGAAATGCTGTCTGACCTTCCAATATAAAACACAAATCTAAAACTACATAAAAAGCCATAAATAGCAACATTAAACAATGTTTATCTCCCCCCTTCCTCTTATTTTTATTCTGTCACTCAAATGCATGAAACTCTTCGCAACAAATTGCAAACAACGAACCAGTAAAATGTTACTGAACACAAAGAAAAGCTCCTGGCAGTGTTGATCTTCGAATGAGGATAGAGACAATGATGAGATGGAAAGGAAGCAGTGTGGTGAGATAAAAACAATTAAGTGATGAAAGGACAATAATGCAGACCAAGGTGTGATTGAAAGGAAAGACAGAGGAGTGGGAGGATAGGAAATGAGAGGACAACAGATTTTTTTAACTGACTATGGCATCTACATATCACAATTGGTAAATGGATTGTTGTGAACAAGTTTTTTTTCTTTATTCCTGCCTGTTTGTGAAACTCGGGAGAAGAGAGAAATGCCATAAAATGGATGTTTTACCTGCACACGAACAGATCTATTTTGAGAAAGAAATCTTTCACTAATCTGGCTTTAAGACATAAACTCTTGGCAAATTCCCGGTGCTGGACTAAAATTTAGCTGCACTGCCTGATGAAATAAAATAAACAGCATTTCAGTGAAACAGGTGAGCAAGGGTACACTGAAGCCAGAAAGGTCTGGGTCAAACAACCAAGTACAGCACACAAGTCTCACCGACTGATTTAGTCATAAGAGGAATGTAGTGCAAAAGCATACAGTACAAAACTGCCCCATGTATGATGGCACCACTTATGCTAAACCGGTTGAAGCCGAGGTACAATAAAGGATGTCCTGTGGTTATAAACATTAGCAAGTACACCTACAGACTTCCTTCTGCAGTTATATCCCTTCCAGCAAGTTGTGGCCTGTAGCAAACGACTATTAGCAGTGATTCATGATTGCCACCGACACACTGGGTCGTGGTTTTGGATCCAGTGTTGCAGCAAGTACTTTCTCTGCATGTGCCACATGTTTAGAGGGCTGGCTGTCTGGGGCTTACTCCACCTCAGCTTCTGGTAAGGTGCTGTCTGCAGTGTGTGTGTGTGTGTGGATAATCACACCACCATCTCATACAAGAGGTATTACTTCGGAACACCAATCTTCTGTCAGTATTGGTGACTGACCAGCTTCCTACAGGCACCCTGCAGTTGGTACCTATTGTGTCAGGCATTCGTTTACTATTCCTGCTCCACATAAACACCTTTTGCACCACAGTACCTGTACCTCCCTCTGTGTTGAGACATGAAGTATAATCATTTAGTTTTCAGTCAGTGATTATTATGTACAAGATCAACAGATACTCCTACAAATTTATAGATATCTGCAAATACACAAACATAAATTGACTAGAAATCAGCTACGAACATCATGTTCTAGTTTACAAACATGCGTATCCTCTTTGTTGTTTGCTCCCTTCTTCTCCAAAGGGCAAAACACATATTTAGAAAATGTAGTGATGACACACAATGATACAGCAACAGGTGGGAGAGGATACATAACACAGTAATTAAAATCCCTCTGCCCTCCAGGAAAAAACAGATGCCGCCCACCAGAAAAAAATCTCTAGAACATGTGTTAACCCTCGTATGGCACTGCGACACTCTGGTATACTCTGATTTTTCACATTCTTAGATGGGCTTCAAAAGCTCCTGTCCTAGAAATATTTCAACCAGATCTATTTGTCTTACTGAGCAAGTTCTGTATGAAAAAGTTAGTAGCCACTCATGCATTTAGGTAACCATAACCTTCACTAGACAGCACACCTGGAGTGCTTTGTTGAAAAAATTTGTAAAGTTAAATTCTCTTAGGCAGTAGCCTCCATCACAAATGATCATGACTGTCAAAAGTCACTGGTCACACAAGCCGAGAAACATCTTAGACAGTAGCCTCCATCACAAATGATCATGACTGTCAAAAGTCACCGGTCACACAAGCCGAGAAATATCTGTTCCATCTCATGCCTCTGCCTGTTATTTTCAAATGACATCTTCTACTGCATGTGTATCAAAACTCTTTACACTTTTATTAATAATGCAGATGCAACATTTGAACAAATGGTGGATCAGTGTTTGATATTTTACAAAACTAAATGTGATACGGACAAGTTCACAACATGCCCAAAATCTAGGCGAGAAATACAAAATGTAATACTTTCATAAATAGTATTATTACATGCACTTCTGTCGTTATTAAAGTAAAACATTTTCTGCACAAAATACATGTACTAAGCAACCTCAAAAAGAAAAGTTTGGTTCCTCTATAATCTGAAAAATGCCGGAGAAAACACATCAAACCCACTGTACTCAAATGCACATTTACCACACATTAAACTGAGTTCTGTATGCACACAAGCTTGTAATAAGCATTCACGTTTCCTGCATGCAACATTCTCATTGCACATTTTGAGATTCATAGAGTCATTCATTGCAGTCTAGAATATGAAATCCTGTTACAACACTGATAATAAAGACATCATCCAGTCTAATGTCCTCGCCATCTCATCAAGCCTCTACAGCACAAAAACATAATCAGTTCAGCTGTCTTGCTGAAGATCTGTATCAATAGTTATACTGGATCTATACGCAGTATTGGAGACATTCACTGTAATATTCATGGAAAGCCCTGAGTGTGAATGTCATCCGGAGACAAAAAACGATTGCAGCATAATTACACAGGTGGAAGTGAACTGTCAAAGATTTACATTTATGCAAAAGTTCTGGAATCCCAGTAAGTCATGGAATCATGGAGTTAAGACATGTAAGAACGGGCATGTTTCAGAAGTGAAATGCAGGGGGTAGCAAGAAGCTCGCTGTTCCTAGCAGGGAAGTGAAAAGCTTAAATAAAAGTAAACTAAAAAATTCAAATTAAGTCAAAAATAAGTCAAAAACAAGAATGGGTCGTCTAAACAAAGTGACACAGACAGATCCACCACTGGAAAATAATAGAGCTAGAAGAATTATTGATGATGACTAACAAGTAACATGAACAAGTGGTCTTTTTGATTTCTTAGCTGTGTGTTCTTGGTCAAGCTAGGTGACAGCACATAGCACACAGTATGTTTTCAGTTCAAACCAATATTAAAATAATAACCCTTTAACAGTAGGTCTCGATGTAGAAGGTTGTTTAAAATGTTGCGCTCACAGATGATGCTTTTAAAATAATGCACACACTGCTTCATATGATGTGAACTATAAGACTGCTGGGAAACATACATGCAGAAATGGGCTCTAAATGTGAGTTACTCTGCACATGAATATAACAAATTTTTAACACCCCCCCCCAAAAACAAAAATCTTGAATAAACCTTAATTTGCCTCTTTTGCCAAACTTTCTTCAAAGGTTTTCAGCTGGATCATGAAGCCTGGGTTTGGAAAGGAAGAGGGGCGCTTTGAGCGAAGGTATGAAAAAGCCTCATTGAGAGGCATGCCCCTCTTCTTTATCAAATATGCAAGGACGATGGTCGCCGAACGAGATATGCCAGCATTGCAGTGCACCAAGACACAGCCTCCAGACTGGATCGCGCTGTCAATGAAGTCGAATGCCTTGGGGAAAGCACAGAAGATGGGGAAATCTGGCAGGTCTCGCAGATCCAAAGACAGGTAAGTGAACCTGTCTGGGTAGATGTTGGTCACATGAGACGCTACATTCAAGATGTGCGTTACTTTATACTTTTCCAGGAGATCCAGGTCATGTGCAACATCTTGAGATCCTGTGGGCACATGACAAAACTAAGTAAACACGGCCTCTATGTGATATTTTTGTGACCTAACTAGACAAGGACTATAATCCCAACAAAGTACTGGCAGCGCTAGACACACCCGTATGCTGACGTATGCAACCAAGGGAGCCTACCATACCCAAACACGTAGCAAAGAGAGAGTCGAAAGTAAGGAACATGGCAGATCTTCAAGGACTATCTTAAAAGCAACTAATGTCTACACAGTGCATGCTAAAGTCAAGACTGCGATGACTATGATAAAGACTGTGATAACTGCAAGTACTTCCTTTTGGAAAGTACGGTCTAAACAGTAAAACTAAAAGCAAAAGAATAGACTATGATGACTAAATTCTAGACCTTAGTGGAAGCGGTCTAGACTAGGACTGCTAAGGCTAATAAGCTATGATGGCAAAAGAGAAGGCTATGAGTATGATGGCAAAAGACAAGGCTATGAGTATGATGGCAAAAGAGAAGGCTATGAGTATGATGGCAAAAGAGAAGGCTACGAGTATGATGGCAAAAGACAAGGCTATGAGTATGATGGCAAAAGACAAGGCTATGAGTATGATGGCAAAAGAGAAGGCTATGAGTATGATGGCAAAAGAGAAGGCTACGAGTATGATGGCAAAAGACAAGGTTATGAGTATGATGGCAAAAGACAAGGCTATGAGTATGATGGCAAAAGAGAAGGCTATGAGTATGATGGCAAAAGACAAGGTGATGAGTATGATGGCAAAAGACAAGGTGATGAGTATGATGGCTAGGTCAAGACAACAGTTGCTAAGGCCTACCAAAAGCCAAGACGATGAACATGGGTTAGTACTGACATGTGAGCTGAAATAGCAATAATCTGACAATTAATGAAGGATATTCTAAGTCCTTTTTAATACAGAAAATGGCCATATTTTCAGACATCTTACCCATTATTAAGCCAGGAAGAACCTCCCCAACTTGAAGATCTTCTTGTACATCTCCAACATAACCTAAATTACCAAAACTGACGGACTTAGTGATCGTCTGACCCATTTCGTCTTTCCCCTCCACCACCTGTCGGCCATCAGGCAAAGTCACAACGGTGTCCGTCTTCCGCAGATTTGCTTTGTTGAATGATGCTAGCTGCTCAGACAAGTCCAAGGGTGGTGGGCACCTGTCTTGGTAATGTGGATGGCTTTGCTTGGTTGCTGGTTTCCTAGGATCAGCCATAACTGGCAGGGGTACCAAGTTACTGTACTGTATAATTTTTGCTAGAATTTCTGCATATGAATATAGCATTATCTGCAAGAAAATAACAAATATGTATCCGACAGAAGTAACACAGAAATGTTCATTCATGTTTTCCATGTTTCAGAGAAGTAGTTTGAGGGAAATAACTGTTCATTACAAACTTTCACTTTAAATAACGTAAACATATTGCAGTGGAAAACTGCGAAAGTAAATAAAATAATGTATTTTCAATGCAGGCAGTCACATCATTAAAGTTGGTGTAAGTTCCTCCCCACTCCCGATTTTGATGATAGGGTAGTAAACGCTAACAGCGTGTAAAAATATGGATATTGTTTCTTCATAATAGCACTTCAGATGCTTAAGTTTCCTTTGCCATCATTGCCACATGCTGTTTTTACATAGGCAGATCCACATCTCAAAATATTTAACAAGACTAAATCATGGCAAATGCGAAAGTGCGCTGTTATTAGTGCTGCTTCAATACAATAAATTTATAATAATTTATCCATCGTAGTCGAAAAAATGTTTTCAACAAACTTTCAAAAAATATACATATCAAGCTTTAAACCCGTTTTTACATTGCACGTTGACGTTTGGTAGCATTTATTCTACTTCTTTCAATATGAATAAGATTCAATCATTCATCGAACATAACATAGCAACCACGATCTACTGACCCTGTCGAAATGGCACACATCATGTACAATAGTTAAATCAAGCTTAGCTGGTTCTTGCCGTATGCACAATTTTCTGTAGGAAATAATGAAGAAACTTCCACAACCCTATAGTTTGTAGGTGGATAACAATCGTCGGTAAAAATATTGTTAGCAAAAACACAGCCACCAGTAAAAGCAAAGGGAATGTACTCTCCAATCAGCGCATCCAACAAGCAGTCCCCACCTTTTAGACTGATGGCTGCGATTGGTTCAGAGTTAGCCAAACTTTTTCTTCCTCGGCTGTCGTCAAAAGAGAAAGCTACGAGTTTATTGAAATTAATAAGTCGTGAATGTAATAATGTGTCTGTTTAAATTTTTAAGCGAGATGTCCCGTAACTAAAAATGGTTTAGGAAGTGCAAATCTGTTGATTCAGCTGAATGAACTTTGAAACGTAACATTTTTGTATGATTTTACTGCTAGTGCTATCAGTTGGCTGAGTTGCTTTTCGACCACCTGCAACTAAAGTGCAACTTCGAAAGCAAGCCCAGCACAAATCTTTTACCACTAAAGAAATAGCATGTGTAAGCTGCATTTAAAAAAAAAACTACCAAAACATTAGTGTCTTAAGTGACGAGAAGACCTAGGGTAGTGAAGAAACAAAAGGTGCTCGATGCGACGCTGGTCACGCATGGTCACGCATTGCAAGCCACGTAGTCACAACCTCAACTACAAAGCACTCACTAACTCTTGTATGGTTTGGTCTCAGTTATAAAGCAGAAAGTAACTTTTGTAACTCGTGCATTTAGTTTGACTTGTAGTTAATTGGCTACACAGCTGTGACAAAAACTGGCAAGTCGACCCTACCCTTTGTGATGAGTACCCCTGTGTTGGGGCGAGCCGTCCCATAAGCAACAAAGGGGAGGCTATTCCGGCTGAGTGCAGCCACTTGCGTATCCAGAAAACGCTAAAGAGATGGAAACAGCTGTACAGTTCGAGCGTTGCTGTTTAACCAGCTTACCAGATGATGTTCTGGTTCTTATATTTCAATACCTTGAGCATATAGACCTTGCCAACATTAGGACGATCGGTGCTAGGTTCCAGTCGATAAGTGAAGATCGTCAGCTTGTCAGGTAAGACGAGATTTTGCCCCAAAAAGAAACTGAAAAGTGTGAAAAATATCCAAACCCAAGTCCCATGATTTGATCCCAGCTCTTTCAAAGTTCATGCCTCAGTCAAAATCGTATCTCAGGCATACACGCAGAGAATCACATGGGCCGTAGTGTTAAAATAAAAGTCACAAGGTTTCTGGTCAAGGCTTAGGTACTTGAATCAAAAGCACTAATAATTACGTAGATGATGAGAAATAACTTAATAAGGGTCCCTGAACATTTAGTTTTGCATTAAAGTTAGTTACAACTTGTGTATTATCTTACCAGTATGCTAAGTGCATCAACAGCTGGGGCACTGTATACAAGAAAACTATTTTAATGAGCACACAATTTCAGCTGTAGGCACATACCAAGTGGGAACATCTCTTCCCCACCTCCATCCCCATAAATATGTAGCATCCAAAAGCTTAAAGAAGAATACTTGTGTTTACTTTGTGAATTTCTGTACATTTCAGGCATATATCGTTTGCAAGCTGCTACAGTGTTACTGACCACATCCTGTGCAGATACCTGAAGCCAGTATTTCACAATGTAGAGACGCTGGATCTCAACCACTGCTACTGGCTAACCTACAGTGCCTATGATGCTATCGGCAGATGCTGCAACTTGCAGACCCTCAATTTGCTGCAGTGTCGCATTAGCCCGAAGCATCTGTGTTCCATTCTGGCTCGTCTATCAAAACTGAAGTCACTGGCTATCACTGTATCAGACATGCAGACTTTTCAGACGGAGCTTCACAGCAGTGCTGGTGCACAGAAAGTAATGCAGAACCTTCTGTGCCTGACACTGCACTTTCGTGGCACGCTGCAATACAGAGGACACCACATCAAAATGCAGTTTGAAGGAGGATCTCGGTTCTTGGACTATTTCGATTCCTTGGAAGAGCTACACGTGTTAGGTTTTCCAAACAGCAGTAAAGGGATTCCTCCCTATGTTTTATATTCACTGGTTGGTAATACATTTTAAGTTCTCTTTCTCTCTCTGTCTCTGTGTCTGTCTCTTTTTCTGTTCTTGCTCATATAAAGAAACACAAACACAGAATAAACCAGCAAGCAAGAGTCTGCATGTGCTAAGAGAGACGCTAGTTGGCTGATTGTTTATTATAATATTAAGAAGCTACTGAGGGCTAGCTCATGATTAAAGGTGCTGGAATAAGGAAAAACAATGAAAAGAAACTGGTGAATCCCTTCTGGTCCTGTAAACGGATCTACATGCAGAGGAAGTACATGTGCCCAATGTGGGATTCAAACCCATGACCCTTCTTTTTTGGTGATCCTCAAGCATTATTGCTGTACTGTGAGTCACACTCTCTCTCTCTCTCTCTCTCTCTCTCTCGAGAGAGAATGTTTGAATCAGGGAGGTTGTTGGGCAGTGAGGAAAAAGAGGTTGGAGTGGCTGGGTAAAAAAATAATGATATATACATGTATTTATAGATGTGCATTCAACAAAGTTTACATCTTTTACCACAGGAGCTGCTTGAAGTGTTTCAGAAATGTGTGTTTATCACAGAAAGAGAGAATTTTGGATTTAAACCTTGTGTCCACACACACACTTTATCAGAATGTGGCAGATATTTACAGAGCTGGAAATTTTGTCATTTGGTCTCTCTGGGCACTCCTGTTCCTCCCATTTCCTCTTCTGTCATCATCCTACAACACGTATTCCTCTTATCCCTGGCATGAGATAGCCTTCATTGCTGGCTTGAAGTTAAAAATTGAAACAAAAAAAAAATCATGACCATCCATCAGCTTTCCACAGATGTGCATCAGCTTTCTCTGTGACTAGGAGCACATAGAGCACATGATTATTTGTTACTAGATCGGTACATGTTTCCTTAGTGCCTTTTCTTTCTTGAATGAAAATATTTTGGAAATGAAAAAAGAAATGTACTGCAGTTGTGTCTTTTGGGCTAGGTTAGAAGCTGTCTAAAACACACTGTACTTTAAAATTTCTTAAAAAGAGCATGTCTATATGTATCCTTTATTCCTTATGTCTTTTAAAGGAGAGATTTGTAGATTAGCAAATTAGGCGAAGGGAGGCAACTTTTCTAATTTAGGTTTTCCATGGTAGAACCAGAGGGGCCGAAAAAGACAAGTAACTATGTTTTCAGATCTATGTTTTTTGTTTTGAAATGCATGCATCGTTTAATGTGCTTTTCTGTTTCATAGGGCTTATGTGGCTGATCATTCATGAGAAGGCAGGCATTCACTCTGATTTCAGATCACAAACCCAGAAGCAATGAAAAGGATTCGATGCCTAAGCATCAGCGATGCAGTGGACTCGTTTGCTCGTATGTTCTTCTTCTCCACTTTACTGGAGGTCTGCAAACATTCCAGCCTGCGGCTGACCACACTCTTGCAGCCCATGGCCACGCCTGAGCACCTGAAGAACAAACCTCACTATGTTGAGACCATGAAAAACATTGAAAAGATGGAGCTTCTTGACATCTCACGCACTGTTCAGCCAATTCCTAACGAGGTACTTCACTGTGTTCCATTTAGTCCTAACGAGGTACTTAGTTAGCTGTGCTGCATTTATTCGTAATGAGGTTTTTGACTGTGTTCAGTTTATTCCCAACAAAGAATCTTTCCATGTTGGAGGTCATTCCCATAGGTTACAGGACAACAAAGCTAATTTGAAAGGTATCTTCATCCTAGTAATTGTTTTATATGATGAGAGTGGTTAGCAAAGTTCTTTTATATTATTATTCATTTCACAAACATACTTATCTGTTTTCATCTCATGATATTAAAATTATTTTGAAATATCAATGTCTTCATTGTTTCATTCAATCATTCACTGCCCTTTGGAACACTCTGGCATGTAAGGCAGCAATAAAGGTCCTCCACAGCTGTCTGTCTTTTTGTGCCGACCAGATATTTGCGTTGAATCGAGCCGTCAACCTGCAGTACCTGAATGTGGCAGACAACATCATGGTGAGCAGTCAGAGTCTTCACATCCTAGCCGACAACTGCCCTCAGCTTGTCAGCATCAACTTGCGGAACTGCCACAGCATCCTTATAAAAACCACAGAGGTGAGATCATGCAAAGCTCGGGAATTATTAATCATGCATCATTGTTTGGAGTATAATGTCTTATGACTGCTCAGCTTGTTGCATTTGCAATATCTCCTTCTGCTGGACAGAGTGTGTCTATATATCTGCTCTTTTTGTTTTTGGCTAACGACTCATCCCAGTATTTGTTTTGCTTCAGCTTATTTGTTTTTAAAAATACATTCACTGCTGAAGCAGTAGTTGCTCATCTCAAGCGAGGTTTCGGTATGAACATCTGCCTTTGTCAGATGTACACTGGCATTTCCATAGATACAGGGCCCCCAAGTGCTGGCTTGCTGCATTATGTCATTTGTTTTAGGTGGGGTCAGAGGAGAAGTCTGTAGACAGCAGCGGACTGCAGACATTGCTTCTCAACTGCTCAGAACTGAGGCACATCAATCTGAGCGGGGTTCACCTACATGCTGAAGATTTTGCTCACAGTAGTTTCAGCAGCGTGTGTCATTTACTTGCTATTAATACAAGTAAGAGTTTTTTAAAAGTTACTTTTAAATGCGTGTCTCAGTGCCACACAATCTGCTGTGTCAACCACAGTAACATTAGGCATTTTTCGAGTCCTAGATAGCCCCAAGTTTCAAGTTTCAAGTTTCAAGTTTCTTTATTCTTTTACCCTCAGGGGGTATTAAGAAAAAAAATGTCAAAGTTGTGTGAAATGCTTTGTGGCTAGTGAGCAGGATTGAAGTATATCATGCATCATTGGAGTATATGTGAGATAGTTTTTTTTAAATCTCAATTTACATGCGTAAATTGGATTAGCCACACAGACAAGCCATGATTAGATAGTGTCAAAGAATAACTGCCTCCGTCCCTCCGGGTTATAGCAAATACTAGTAGACATGCGTAATTTAATTGTTGAGAAGGTCGGCATTTTTGCTGATGTGGTGTAACTTTCTGGCTGGGAATGAGCACCAAGACCATTCGATTTGGTTGTTTGTTGCATTTACAGACTGGCGTAGCGTTGCATTGTCACCTTGCTGCTTATGTCCCATGAAAGTGGATGAGATCAAGACCACCATGCAGACTTCAGGAAATAAATGTGTGATGGTGAGATACTGTGATGAAACTGGTGTCAAGCGGCAGCGAGTAGGAGTCCAACCTCCTGACCTGGTAAGTTCATGTCAGCGCATTTTTATGACAGTCCCTCTTTTTTTTTTTTTTTGTATGTATCATTACACATCAGGCTCAGAAGTAGATTTATAGTTTTTGTGTGTTGATCAGAATTTTGTATGGAGGATGTTTATTTGGTAATATATTTGCATTATTTGTAAATAGTTGCAGAAAAGTAACTGTACTATAGGAGTTTCCCCATTCCCCCCACCCTTCTGTTCACATGGTAGCACATCACACTGGAACAGGAACTCACCAGTGAGCTTGGAAAACTGGTTCATGCATCGCCCAATGTGGAAAACTTTGAGCTTATTGGAGCAGGATTTCGCTCAGCTTGCAACAAGAAGTATGGTCTGCAGCCTGAAACATTTAATTCCAAGGTCTGGTATGTATTAGGGTTATGTTAGTTGAATGCATTTGTTAGTGCCTGCCTGTAAGCATATGCTTTCATGTATGCAAATTTGTGTTTGTGTGCATTGGAGATGTTTGTGTGCATGCCATATTGTATACATGCTGCTTGTCATGTGAAACTATGCAATATCTTCAAAAGGAAATAACAGTGCTGGATAAACATTTTGTATGTGCCTTAGATTTTTTATTGGGGTTTTTTGATGTTTGTTTTATTGATGAAATTTTAGTCTTTATAAGTTACCAGCATTCCTCTTTTACCATATAGACATAGAGCTACACAAATTTACATCTGTATAATGAAAATACTGTGCAGTGCACACGTTCATGTCAACTTGTTTTCAGTGTCGAAGTTTAGACATCAGCATCAGAGCACATTTTAAGTAAGTTAAGACTACCTTAGTTTTATTGTTTCAGTGCTTATGCCACTGCTGTTGGCGAGCAGGAGCTGTTGTGCATACGTCTATGGAAGAAATTGGTCTATCTTCAGCTCACAGCGGTGCCAGGTAAAACTCCATCAACTTTTCTTGTGCTTGTCAGTATTGATACACATGGTTAATGCTCTGAGACCACAGCTGCTGTAAGACACATCTTTATTTGCTGCTAAGAAGACATTGTACCATGCACCCAGTGTTGAGCTTTCTTAAATGTTGCCCAAGAAGCTCCAAGTCATCTTTGCCATGTTCCACATTAATTGAATACCACACTCACTGCCACTTATTACCGTGGCCTCCATCAACATTTAACGAATCTCCTTGTTTTATTATTTTTGGCAAATACAGCATTACTGCACCACACTAGCAAACCTCAATGATCAAAATGGCTTCCAGACCAGAACCAGTCTGAACTGAAGTAGTTGTGATGACTGACTTTGGTATTTTCAGGTTATTAACCCTATTTTTTAGTTATATTTAAGTTTATGTGTGCTGCATTCAAAGGCAAACAAAGATGCCTTCCACATTAGGGATTTTAGCACTGGTAATAATATGCCTCCGTGTGTCATACTGCTGGTGAAAATGCATGTTAAGCTAAACGTAAGTTTTAAATAGTGATTTTTAAATTCAGACTGAATGATGTTTGTGGCTTGTTATGGACAGCTACCATTTCCTGTCATTACAGGAGTCTTCAAGGGTGACTTTTTAGCAGCTATTGTCAAAAGCTGTGTTCGCTTAAAACAGCTGTTCCTTTCCCACCTGGGGATGGGTGCAACCTGCTGTTACCGACAAGGACTGAGAAATGCTTTTCCTCTGGCCCACAGTCTGAAGGACCTGAGGTCAGCAGTTTTCTAATCCTGTGTTGGTTTTCCCTTTAATTTAAAAGGCGTGTTTGCTTGTCTAAAGGCCTGTGCCAGGGAAACATCTTTCTTCTGCTGTGCATCTTAGTTTCTCAGTTGAAGTTTCATTTGTGACTTGGCCAAACATTGCAGGCTGGAACAGCCTGGGCTGCAGCTGAACGACTCACTCTGGACATCTTTGGCTCAAGTTTCCAAGTTGGAGCGGCTGTGTATAGTAGCCAGAGATGGCATCTTTGAAAACGAGTCCGTTATCCTGAGTTATGTAAAAAGTGTGAGTTTTAATTCTTATTGTATCATTTGCAAAGCTGTCAGCTTGAGATGCAAATTGAGGGTGTGGATGGGCATCACCATAATGTATCAATAGTTAAAGTAAATTATTACAGTTGTAAAATATCCTGATACAGGTCTGAGGAAGTGATGGTTTTAATGAATAAAGAATTCTTTACTACCATTTAAGTTTGAGTTCATAATGGTTTGTCAAAGGAAACATGAATTCCATAAAATATTTTTTATATCCATGATTTGGCACAAGTGAATATATAATAAGATTTATTCTGTCTGAGAACTATTCCTTATAGGGCCAGCAGATAGGGTGATCATAGAAGTGTGAACAGAGGAAAAAATAATGTAGGTAGAGTATTCTGGGTTGTTTTATGGAGGGGGGTATTTGTTGCTTAACGTCCAGCCGCAAACTATGTGCATATCAGGACGGTGTTGCTTAGACAAAGTTTATGTGGTGCCACACGGGGGACTGATGGCGCAGCACGGGCCTCAGTTCCACCCAGTCACATTATACTGACACCGGGCCAACCGGTCCTAGAACTGTTCCCCATAGTGCCAGGCATCCGGCAGGGCAGCTACTAGATTGGCAATTTTTAACTCTTGGGTATCGCCTCAGAAGTGGACGCCTTAACCACTAGACCACCGAGGCGGTCGGTTGTTTTATGGACACGAGGCTCCAGCAGTTATGTTATTTTATAAAGCAAACAGTTTGTTGAGTACTACACGTACTAAAAGGCTTAAATTGTTTCTGGACAAGGAAGCGGTTTTACACATTTACAAAAGTTTATGGAACTACATTTGCAATATAGAAACGTGGTGCTTGCATTTGAAAAAGTCTTTCACTAGGAAGAGAAATTTTGAGACAAGAAGATAAAGGGCCAATTGCTTATATATGTACTTGCATACAATGAAAAATCAAAAGCTGAGTTGTTTTCTTGTCTCCAGGTTCCTTCACTTGTAGCTGTGCAGCTACTTACAAACAACACGCTGACCAGTTGCCGAAGTCTGCAAACAAAGTTGGCGCAGACGTAAGTACACCATGGATATTTAAAAATAAAGATTAACATCTGTGGGTCTAACTTGTGGGATTTTCATCTTTTAAAACCACGTTATTGCTCAAATTAAGTTTAAGTGATTCTTTTGGGATAGTTTGAACAGATTTATGGAGGAAAAGTAGAGATAAAGGGACATATACAACCAAAGCAGAAAGAGTAGACAATCTGGGGAGGAGGGAGTTACTCCTACTATCATCTTAGAATTTTATGTCTAAGTAGGGTGAGGAATAAATGCAGAGTACTTGCTGTAAAGATGGTATGGGTAAAACCAGGCAAGTTACAGAAATTTCAACAGAAACTGGTTTGATAGCTTAACAGTAATGAATTTTTCTCTTTTCCAGCTTTAGCCCAGAAAGGCGACCTTTCAGTCCATGCATATTTCCGCTAAAACACCCCACGTTGCTGGAGTTTGCATCATCTGTTCCTGATGTGCATCTTGATGAACTAACCATCCTCAACTCCACCATCTGCCTGCGGCCACCGGGATGGGGCAGAATGCCCCAAATAAATCTCTCATGACACTCTGGTCTAGTGCCAGGGTAAAACTGAATGGTGCTGGTCAATCAGACTCTCATGACTGTCTACTTTAGTGCTAATGCCAGGGTAAAGGGTGCCCCTCAGACAAGAAACTTTAAAAGTACCAAGGTCAACCACTTTGTGCCTCAACGATAAAGGTTGTTGCCATACAAGTCTTCATTTTTTCTGGTTTGAGTGCATTGTTTTGATTAAATCAGCAGTACTGGATTTGTCCTGGGGAGCATATTCAAGAGGCCTTGTAAACTGCGAAGGAAAGATTTTCCAGCCCTGAACTATAAGGCGCGTCACATCTGTGTTTGTCAAAGACACTGTGTTGTTTTATTTTTGCAGCAGTGTGTTTCTGTCTGGAAGTCCTTGTGACTGCACATTTCTCCTTTAATGTTTTGAATAAGCACTGGGGTAAACTATTTTGGTTAAATTTCTATTTTCACTTGCTTGTTTTAACAGCTTATCATCTGGAATATAAACTTGTGTTGTTCATAAGCATGCATGCACGCACACACACATGTAAATATGCATCTGCCCCCCACACTTATAAACAAGGAAATGAACTGGTGAGTAGCAAATCTTTATTTCAAAAAACAAGAAGCATGGAGATAAAGCGTTTTCTGATATGAGAACTTGATTTCTTTTTTACAAATTCCTGATGGATGCAGATTTTAGAAAGTTACCTAATGGCACTCCCAAATGAGCAATGATTGTAACTGTTCATCCAAACAGTTGTATCTACATAATCAAATATGACAGTCCTTGCAACATCATTTATGAAATCTTCCCTCCCCTTAAACTGCCAAATTGATCCAGAGCCTAGGATATGTTTTCATTATATGAAAGGACTACATTTATCTACTGATATTCTAATAGTTCTGTCAGTTTCCTGCCACCTTCAAGGCTTCGTATACAGATAAAGTTTTTGACATGAAATACATGGATCATGCCATCATACACCATTTAAAATTCTGAAAATAATATAAACGTCAAAAATATCTAATATGGTTAAACGTGGACAAGATAAGCTCCCTACAAGCAGGACAAAAAAGTCCCAAGTTACAACAAAACTTTCTTGTCTTTACATTTTTATCGATGTATTTTTTGTGTTGGCATTTGTTTTTTGAAGAGGGCTGGGTAGAATAAGGGGAAAGCATCCTAAGTGCATTTGAGTCTCACCTTTGCTGAAGCATAGTATGAATCACCTGGAGATAATGAGCACCAATGGTTGGAACTAGCAGACAGCTTTAGAACAGTACTAGTATTTGGAAGCAACACCAAAATGCCATGGAGGAAGTATGGTTGGTACAATGTAGTAAAGTGAAAAGGTGCCTATTAAGAGAGTTGGCAAAAGTGGAGGATCATTATTACGTTCCTTGGCATCGGTCACCCCGATAATCCATGCAATATGACTGTGATGTTAAATAGGGCTTTTTTTCAAAATTACCACAGAATGCTTTAACACAACAACCTTTAAATTTCAAAGAAAGAATACATCTTCAAAAATAAATAATCACAAGCATATATCACAGAGTAAACATACTTTATAAACCATTTAAAACATGTCCATGTGTGACTTTTAAGTAAACTGTTTAAAGCTAGCCTTTGTAGTATTTATATCACTACATGAACAAGTAAACATTGGTTTGTAGGCTGTTAACAGCAAAGGGTATTTGGCACTTGAAGCTGTAGTGATCTTTGTGTTAGACATCAAGATATTAGTCTTCTTGCAGTTCATAGATGATAGATGCTATTCAGTGGTAGTGATCTTGCTTGTCTGGAAAACTCTGAGATTGTACTGCAAACAAATTAGCACTATTATTACAAAACTGCAAACAGATTAGGACGTTTATTATGGAAGTGTCTGTCTTTCAAATCTAGCGCGTGAATGCAGCAGATTTAGGAGGCTGATGGGAGAAAGGAGAGGAAAACAAGAATGGACTTCACAGAAATCCAACGTGGATAAAAATCATATTTTTAAAAAACTTGAAAAACAGTTGAGAAAGGGAAAATCACCAGTTTAATCCACATACCACTGTGTTTACCACAGTAAAACAATATACACATACAGTACAGAGCACCAAGGTCAGAACATGAAACAAAACCATCACTACATGTACTGCAAAAATCCTGACTGTACTTTTTTTTTTAAAAAAGTGTACAAGTTGCCTGAAACAACCATCTGCCAAAGCTGCCTTCAGGGATTGACTCGGCCCCTGATTCTTCACCAATAGCACCAGTTCTAATGCCTACAGTCCTGGGCAAATGAAAGCAAGCCTTTGTTCTCTTGTGGAAGCTAAGCAGCTAGCTTAAAGGGGACTGGCTGGGGGTGGGGAGGAACGGCAAATAGCAGTTGTAGTGAAATCCTGAGGAAAATTACAGCCTCCTCCCCCCCACCAAAGCTTATGTGATCATGGTAAGAAACATTACTGGTCTAAGCAAATTTTGATGGCCTTGGTTTTGTGTATATAGTATAAATATATCAAACTAGACTATGGTAGTATGCATCACAGGTGCAAGCTACAAACAACAAGTGTATAGAAAGAGTTGTTCAAAATGTATTTGGAAAGCAGGCAGCTGTAAAGCAAGATGTTTCTCATATGAAATTTCTTTAACTGGAACAAAATACAAGTAACAACAATTGTGAAATCCACCAATGATGGATGCAAAAGTCCTCTTCAAGAAATGCGTATAACGTATGAGGTTTGAAGTTTGCGGGAAGGATAATGAACATAAAAAAGTTCCTGTGAAGACCAAGGTCCAGAATTCTTTTGAGCGTCACAGGGATTTTAAATCTATTGAAATTTAGAAACCGACCCCAGCAACAGAGATATGAAGACGAAAGAGTAAGAAGAAAGATGGAAAAAGCAAGTGTGTGTACATTGTTTGCAATTGCACATGAATGCATGCTGAGTTTGTGCATGCATGAGACAAAGAAACCACATGCACATGTGACTGCATACCTTTATACATGATGCATTCAACACAACAGACTGCAGATTTGAAGTGGGATTCACACAGCAAAACTGTGTACGTGAACACAGTTGGTGCATGACACTTTAGCAAAAGTATGCGTAGCCCTCACAACATGACGAAAAATGAAACAACAGTGCTTCATTTAGCACTAAAAACAACTGAGGTAGAGTTAGCAGGGATTTCGCCATTCCAGTAACCACGGTGACATGCCGCAATTAGGCTGATCTAAAATGGTGTGTCAAGAACGCTTTGTACAGAAAATGTGACCTGTGATTAGGGAACAAGGATGAAGAGAATGCAGCAGGACATCTACAGCTGGAGACATCGCAACACCGACAAAAGGTTTTCTTCTCACAAGGTGCCTGACATCTTTCCAGGCTGGTAATTTTGCAAAAATTGTCCTAAAGTTGAGACATCAAAAGATGAGTTTTTTTTTTTAAAAAAAAAGGGAACCGAAAGAGACCACATTGTGAGAAGCTATAGAAACAAAAGTCTGCTACACCAGAAATAATGCTGCAAAGCTTCAAGAGTGGATCAAGAAATAGCCCCTTTAATTTTATTTTTAAGCCGCCACATCATCACAGACAGCAGGAACTATTCCACACTGATCCAGTATCTCTAAAATAATTCTAATTCCAGTCACATGCACTTATCATGATGGAGGCATTGAACACTTAACAAAGTTGATCTCTAGTCCATACTAGCACTGACCAGCAATATTTCACAAAAGATGCATACCACATCGCTGCATTTGAGCTGAATGACTGCATCTGACGATGCACTAAAATGCATGCTGCCGTAGCTAAACATTTTTTTCTTGATTCACTCTTGTTGAAGTGAGTAAAACAGGCAAGAACCATGTCCAGAGAATGCTTGATGTGAGTCACACGCAAGTTTCAGGAATGTGAGCCACCCGTACGTTTTTCACACGTCGCATCAAGGTTCCAAGGTCGGTCATGCAGGGGACGTGCTTTGGTGATGGGTCCAGCCTTGCCATGCTTCTCTCAACGGATAGGTGCGATGGGGAGTCACCAGTGTCACGGGAACTTCGAGAATCGGGAGACGACCGAAGCACCATGCTGATTTCACCCGATGATGAACTGTTATCCTCCTCAGGCTCCGGGGAAAGCATGGCCTCATCGTTTGGTGAGGGCATCAAGTGATTGATATACTTACTGTGAACCAGCATCGTATCATATCCAGGGTAAAAAGTGTGAGCAGCAAGGACAGGACAAAAAGAAAAGCAGTAGATTAGTTGACATACAAAAGCCATGCTACCTTAAATGTGGGATATGTGCAAAATCCTCATCTGAAAAAATAAAATTTCCAGGCTAACAATGAAGCAACTTCCAATTAATTTGGCTGGACTTTCATTTCTGTGTCTGAGAAAGACTGGTCACCAAAGAAAGGATAACATTTCACTATTATACATCTAGCATTACAAGATATTTACTCATGTGTTCTTTTGATTTTTCATTTTTGTAAACAATAAACAATAAAGCAGCTCTCTTTGCTTGTTTGTTGGACAGCTTCAGGAGCAATACCAAAAGAGTTTTTCCTTTGCACTGGTATTTCTGTATGAAAATTTGCTCCTTGTTCATGTGTATGCTCAAAATGATTGAATCTTCAGTAAATTCCAGTTCCTTCAATTTGCATCTGTGACCGGCTGATAAGACTATAGACTACTAACCCTTGTGTGACATTAGATCTAAGGAAAAAGAAGTATCCAGACAAACCCGTCTACTGCTGCTCAACTTTAAAGTTTGTGTCAGTTCCAGAAGATATCACTGAATGATATGGCTGACCAAGACCAAGAAAAGCCCTACCCCTTTTTGGCTTTAAAATTCTTAATTTCCCATCAATCTGAAGATGGCTTAAATGAAAGAATGATCATGACAAAAATGTGCAAACAAAATCATCAACTAAAACACAAGAACATACTAAAATATAATTTATTCTCTTTGGGTAAAATGTACATCAACAAAAATATAATTCAGTCAGATCCTGAGGTTTATGATATAATTAAAGCAGCAGTCTCCTTTTCACAGACTCCCAACTGGTTGAAATGAAATTACCACACACACACACAGAGATAGCAATTAAACACACTTATTTCTGTAATCCAAACTTCCACTTCAACAAATTCACAGAACGTACTTCACAGAAGCTTAAGCTTGAACTAAAAGTATGCCAGAAATTACAATGTGATTCCAATATAAAAGTTTCACACATGCTATCTTCCACAGGGGGATGATCAAGAATAAAAGAACAAAAACAAAGGCCCATATATTCAAGCATTAAAGAAAAAAACAATAAAATGATGACAGTTCATAAAAGATGCTGTAGACATTTTTACTGTCCCCCCTGGAAAAGTGTTAGGGGAAACATCCCTAGAGTTGTGAAGCTTATTCACTTACTCCCCAACCCAACGCTAAGCTTTTACACCGTAAGTACATGTATTATGCTTTTGGTCTGTCGCAAGCTACTCAAATTAAATGGTCTTGCTGCTAGTGGGTTTCACAAGCAAATCAATGGAACAATCTTATATCATACTGTCCTGTCAACATCAAAAATTAATTAGATGCCCTTACGACATAACTACAAGCGACTCTATCAAGGTAATCCCAAATCTCTTTGGGTCTTTCTTCTGATAAAGCATTTACCTATGATTGGATTACTACAATGTTTACCACCCGTGCAAAAAAGGTTTTCTGCAGACTTTGCAACTGGTAAAATTTTTGTAGTGAGTGAAATGCACCTGATAGAATATGGCTATGCAATGTATCCACAACCAATGATGGTAGTAAACTATGAACAATAATGATTCTGCAAACCTTTTGAAACCATACGAAGCTCACCATTTGATTTACAGTTCAAATGCTTCTATGCCTCTTGAAAGTTTGTGACTAGATCCGATAAACTTTCCAGGACTGTTCAAATAGCCTTTATTATGCATTTTAATAATAATTTGTAGCACCACATTTTACCATGTTTAAGATTTTTTGAAAGCAATTAAAAGATGTAGCAAAAGACTAAATTGCATTAGCAATGAAGAAATCAGAATCAAAAATCTTAAATCCAAACAAAGGCTATTTGCAAAAACATATAAATATTTGAAAACATCAGGGATCATACATTACATATCAAAAAGAACAGTGCAATGAAGATTTCAGCCAGGTACAAGGATGCACATGCACAATTGCCATACGTGTATTAGCAGACGCCTTGTTTCCCTCATATGTAACAGAGTGCTTTTAAATGGATGAATGCATGTTCTAGTTTGCCCAGCCTGTTATCACCCACCAGACAGTGAATAAGAATGCACATTCAGGTGGTTAAGAAAGGTTTTTATGCACTTCCAAGAGCAATTATTGAATATTTTTGTTCATGGAAAGCTACCAATCCTTGTATAAAAGCTTATTAGCTAATGATAACGTTCTTATTTGTGTGTGCGTGGGGGGGGGGGGGGGAAGAGGCATGTGCTTTTTGGTTTTCCTGAAAAGAAGCCCACCAGGAAAAACCCATATTGACCCCCATTTAGAAGTATTAGAACAATACACTTTTCACTATTTTCTATTTATTACAACAATCATCTATTTCTAGGACAAAACAAATGCAAAAAAAAGTATCTGCAACACTTGTCACTTCACGATATCAATTAAAAAAAAAAGAGGAATCCATGTGGTTTTAGTGCGTAAATCTTAAATGTGAAGACACATACGAATATTTCACATGCCAGAAATGTACACAAGTACAACAGCAAGGCTGCTGCAGAGCAAAAGGGAATAGAAAAAATAAACCATAGACAAATGATGGTGATGGACGGTAATGGGGGAATGGAATGAGAGAAAATCATAATAATAATCATTAGAGCAAGAGATAAATGGTGGCAAGGCAGGATAAGGAGAGTGTAACATCACTTGCAAACCAAACGTAATTACTATCCATATAAACATAAATCTATGAAAAATATAAATTTAAAAAAAATCACAAGACAAAGAGGAAATTCATGATCAAATAACTCTAAGGGATTTCAAACATAAGGTGGAAACTGAACCAAATAGTCTGGGCACACATGAGCATATGTCTGCATGAACAAGCAGGACAGGAAATGTATAGTGAACAAGTCACCACCTAGAAACAATTGGAATGCTTCAAATATCTGGCTAAGGCACTTACATTTGCATCAAACCATGAAACTGGTGTTTCTGATTACATCAACTGACATCATCATTTCCACACATCTACTAAGTACTTGTACAAGCATTCAACGATCTACCTCCTGGCACCTGCTCTACACAAGCTTACTACCAGGATCCCTGGAGGACATGGTACAACAACTGAGGAAAAAGCACAACCTGCTGTCCACTCAACGATGTAGTTTGCCACAGCTGACGGCACAGTGACAACACACAAGATCTATGTACGCACAGTCAAAGAGTGCAAGGCACAACAGCAGGCCGAGAGATTAACTGAACAGGTGTTCCTTACTTGTCAGGGGCACCATAAAGCTCATGTTCCCGTATATAGTCAATCACAGATTCTGGTAATAAATATTTGACACTCTCTCCTCTGCGAAGAGCTCTTCTGAAAAAGAAATATTAGAAACACTTAAATGTCATGCATGAATTTTGTCTGCATGTAGGCAAGGACAACCTACAAATCTGTACAGAATCACAGAGGCAAATGTTGCACTCAGACAACTCACACTTACACACGTCCAATCTCATGTTAAAACTCAGCACATGC
>SMGT01005565.1:57625-85421 GCA_004794575.1 Lanistes nyassanus
TGCCAGTACTTTGTTGGGGTTGTCGTTTGACGATTTTATAGCGCTCTGTCCTCATTTGTTCTTGTTTGATCACATCCATCATCACAACTGCCCACAGCAAATAAAACACACAGTGATGGGGTACAGACTCACCTTATTTTGGTTGAACTTATATCATTGTAAATCCATTCAGTTACAATGTGAATATTTTCCTGCAAAAAAAGGACACTTCTGCACATTAAGAACCATATTTAAAAACACAGGCCATACGTGTACTTTATTCTGGGGACATATTACACTTTAATCTTAGCAAAAAATGTCAACATTTCCATTTAGCCAAACATTCAAAAGAAATCTGCTCCTTCAAGCTGTACTAAACTACCAATTATTCTAATTAAATAGGCAGGATATTAATTAGCCCACTGTATTCTGGTGGTATAAAACACTTTATTTTCTCAAATGCATTCCAACTTCAACATAATTACAACAAACCAGAAAAGATAAACAGATATTTTTATTAATTTTCACTTGGCATGCACTCTGTGTCCCAGGGACAGGGAACTGACCTGATATTTCGTTAGGACATCTGACTCATAGATGAATTTTGAAGGGTCAGAGCCAGCACGAGTGATGCAGACAATGCCATGTTTGCCCACAATTTTCTCAATCTGAAATATGGTCACCAGGATGAGTGTAAAACATGACTTGGCAACAATTCACTGTGCAAGCCAAAAAGGCAGGTTCCAACAGGGGTATAAGGAAGTAGCCTATCACCATGGAAAATATGTATAACAAGGGTTACAGTCTGCAAGTTCCTTTTTGGAGTAAATACACATCCACACAAAATCGATTCAAAAATTAGCAAATTACCAATTACATATTTACATGTTAAATATGTCTTTACAAATTTTTTAAAATCAGGAATTCAAACTAATAAATTAACTTGAAACAAACCTGTCCCTCACAACAGTAATTGCAAAGTGGAATACAATTAGTGCATGAGGCAAGAAAACAAAAGAAGATAAACTGAAGGCTCCAGATATCATTAACTCCTGTTATGCTCTTCAGCAGGTTGGGCACCTGCAAAATTACTTACTACTGCTGCACAGCAGTTGGAATAGTGTCTACAATAAACTATGTTGGGTTGTGTATATTAAATATACATTGTACTGTACAAGCAGATAAATAAAATTAAAAGAAGAGAGAACAAAAGAGAGTAAGAGGGTGGGGTGAAGGCTTATTAAGCACAGTAAATACAACTCACATCCTCGTCAGCCCAGAGGCCAGGTGTTCCAAATGACTCCAGGAGATCAGCACCACAAAGAAGCTTTAGAAGTGGTGGCTGCTCATCGATCATGATCTTCGGAATGTTGTCCATGTCAGCTGGTAACATACAGATTGCACGCTCAATTACTGTCTTGTGCCTTTGATCACTAAATGCACAAATCTCAATGACATGCCATCAAAGTTCTGGCCTTGAATGTGGTCCTACTGCTTCATGTTCTGTAAGCTGCTATTTACACTTTTTGGGGATGGGCTGTGGGTGATAAGACAAATGGAGTCTTGCATGTAGAGTTGATGAGAGAATCAGGGGCATGGAGTGTGAGAGGTAGCCAGGCAGAGAGAGAAATTTAGCTAAGCAGACACCAGATATGAGAAACCAATTTACATTTCAAAACAATATCTTGTAACAAATTAATCATTTGGTATGGATGACCTTATCAGTGACAGATATTCAAAGAGATATTCACAAAGGCGGCCATTTGTCTGTCAGAAATACAATAGCATCCCTTCAGCAGCATACACTGACGAGGGGACTATTACAGAGACCATCCGATTTCAATAAACTGCTATCACTTTGCAGAATGTCTGAAACAATTTTCTTCCAATAAACACACTAGACTACATGTGGCACAACTGACACAAAACACTGTGTTTCTTGATATTGCCAGGGCTAACAAAACTTCTGAGGTTACACTTAACCCTTGTGCACACACATTTTAAAAAACCCACACTGATATATTGCATCATTTGTCTTGCTTGATTTTTCATTATACTTATCATCTCATTCAGTCACTGACTAATGAGAGATGTGATACCTGCAAGCACATATATGTTTACATTCATTAGCCAAAGACCTGCAGTGTTGACACAAAGCAAACAGCCTGAGCTATAGGTTAGACAGAGTGATTGATGCCAAGCCTGTGGTAATGCAGTAGTTTCCGAGAAATCTTCTTTCATTTATCCATAGATTTGCAGGAGCAGAGTTCTCATTAATAGGAGATTGGACTTTTCTGGTATTGCTTGTGAAGTAATAACAACCAGGGTGTGCTACAGTGCAGAATTTTACTTTATAGTACATGTATTCCTTTATATTTTGGGTATTGTATTGTAACAGATTGAAACCCACATCCTGTATGATCATGTACGACATGTATGCTGCAAACAGTCTCACTTAACTAATTCAGAACACTTATCACTAACGACTAATCTCAAAAAAATATCCTACCCCCACCCCAAAAGAAAAAACACACACAATCATTCACATTTGTGCATGGACATGAATGCAGATACACAAGCACACAAATTTGCACATTCCTACATTTACACTGAGGAAAAAAAGATTTCAAGACAAGCAAGGACCTATGAACTACTCTTGAGCAACGGTAATTACAGATTAGTTACAGGTATAAACTCTCTCTCCCCCACCCCTGCCACTTCTTTCTATTTTTCCTCCTTTGTTGCTTCTCTGGTCAGATCAATACACACCTTCAAAGCTCCTGCCTACATAGAAATATCTGAAAATCCCAATGGGAACGTGGATTTCTCTAGTCACACAAAAATGAAAACTCCACTTAGTCTTTGATGAGGCTGCAAACCAACCATGGGTGTTATTTTTTAAAAAATCCATTTTGCTGCTAAAGTGCAAATCAAGCATCGGACACCAATGTTAGGAACCTGTAAGAACACGCAAGCCCACAAATGGAAACAAATCCAGTTTCTTTCCTAATGCATTTCAAGTGGACACTGCACTGTGTATGAACATTTGGAAAGACACGAAGGAGGTAGGAATGACCTGCTGAAATGACTGCATTAACAAAAAACATAAAAAAAGGCTTGTACATTGAAACTGAGAGCTGGAAAAGTGTCAGGATACACATCACAGAATTTTGCAAGGCAAACTTAATCCTGACTAATCCTTTCTTCTCACCTGGTTTGGTGACCAGATTTTGTCACTTTGCATCATCAAGCACAGCATTTCAAATGCAAAACTCCCAACAACAGTAACAGGAAAAACAATCCCTCTTTCCCACAAAAACAAAATGAAATTAAACAAAACACAGACACTATCAGCACCAAATGAAAAGCACAATCTCCAAGACTACCTCTTTCAACATGGCTGTCGTTCAGCAATGTCACAAATGAACACTGGCACCGTGAATGTTGAGGTTCAACAGTTCATGAAAAAACATCAGGGCCAAACTCATGCAAAGTTACCAATTAAACAAATTTTCAAACAACTATTAACATTAAAAAGTGCAGTCCAGTAGAAAGACAACTATCATATGACAGTCCCTACCTTCACAGCTGCTACTTGGGACAGAAGTTTCACCTGCAGAATTGCCAAGTCCTGACATGCATTACCTACACCAGGTGAGAAATACTTTTTCCATGCAAGCAAAATCTCATGCAGAGAATCTTACAGCAAAGTACTTCCCTTGCATTCACTTGAACTCCAATTTCCTTATGTGCTGCAAGAGTGTGCCAGACAATGCTCGTAACTTTTTTTTTCCAGCAGACAAGAGTGTGGTAAAGAAAGTTTGCTCCACCTGGCTGCAAGTGTTTCAACATCAGGAGTCAGGTACTGACATACAGTCACACTGAGATGTAAACTTTGCTTACAATTTTCAATCCTTCTAGCCATGCAAAACATTTGATGGGTGTTTGTGTGTGTGTGTGTGTGGGGGGGGGGTGTTGATGGATAGGAGTAGGGCAGATGTGTTTCAACAACAGTTGTGTTCATTTTGCAGTCAACAATCTATCACACAACACATGCCATGACTGTCTCACTTCAAAGTCTTCAACGGGACTAAAATCCTAGGACTGCCTGCCTAGTCCATGCAGATGGGTAGTGCTGTCAGCAGCTTTGTGCGGAAGCAGCAATGATTTCTAAACAATGTTAGTCTATGATAACATGCAATGAAATTAACCAACATGCCCTCATCACAGGAATGCAGTAAATGTTTGTCCTTGTAATATAAAAAAAACTCAAACTATCAACACAATTTCCTCTCTTTTTTTTTAGACAGCAAATCTCATCTGGCTGTGGATGAAAGAAACATCAATATATTTCCATCACTTCATTGCTTAAGTTCAAAAAGCTGCTATTCCTCAGATGGCTGCAACATTTTTGTTTTGATGGGATTTAATTTTGTCTCCAGCAGCTTTTGATGGAGCTAGTGTCTGCAAGGCGCTCTGTCTTATATTACAGTAAAAAATACAGGTGTTTCAGATGAGTGATCACACTAAGTTATAAATCGGATGCTAAAGCCACCTTCCCACACATTTAACAACAAAATTTCACTATTCCTTCCCAAAGCTTAACGAAAATCTTCTTCCACAAAAATCAATATCAGCTTTTGCGATTCAGGTCAAAGCACCTCTTTAGATCTCGAACAGCTAAGAACTGGCTGCAAACATCATCTGACGGTGACCAGGCAGAACGCTAACTTCTGGTTCAGTAAATATTCCCCCATCCATTTTGTATTATAGCATGATGGGTACCCACATACACAGGCATGCAGATTGAATACAAATTCAGGTCAGAAATGAACCCAGGTGCACTTGTGCATGCACAGAGATAAGCTTCCAAGAAGCCATGGCTTACAACAAGTGAAGCACATGACAAAAACATAAACTAACCCATTATGACACTGACAGGTGGTGAAAATGGCTAACAACAGTGTCTTTGACGGCCGTAAAAGACAAACCCTCCCCCCACCCCCAAAAGTGCTACAAGTTTCGCTGTAAACAAATTTGTCATCTCTATCAATCCCTGCCACAGCACAATTTTGTGCTGTTAGTGACTGCTGGACACGGAATTCGATCGCACCTTTCCCTCCCCCCCCACATCCCCTCCACATTATGCTGACTGGGTCAGCGATCAATACAGCACAGACAAAGTCTGGGGCAGTGTTGTTGCCAATTTCAACAGGAAAATCACGGAACCTCCAGCAGGCAGACGTGCAGTCTTTTGCCTGAGAGTAAAATCATGTCTGCAAGGCAGCCACTAATGCTATTATATGTTGATGCCTACAAAGAAACAACAGCCAGGCAAGGCTATCAGTTCTCACTTCCACTCTGAGCAATCCTCAAAGATTTCAACATAAGAAAAATTGCCATCTTGTACATGATATAAAACAAAGTATTTGAAAAAGAGACCATAAATCTCATTTGATGTTTACTCCCCATAAGCTGGAATAGACGTTTGTGATGTATAAATAAGTTCCAGATGCAACAGATGAAAACAGCCAACAATATTTATCCAGAGACTTTGCCATGGACTATCTGTAATCTAGTATTTACATGGAAAATGAAATTTTGCTTTAACTTCTGGGTCACTGTCCTTCTTTGTGCATGTATAATAAACTCCTCATAAAAACAATGAAGTGGGCTGAGGGCTTGGATCTCTTCACAGTCGGAGGGTTGCAAATACATCCTGCTCTTTCTATCATGTAACCTACCCCTACATCTGATGCGGGGAGTTGTTGTGTGTGAAGAGGCTATAGAGAAAGAAGGCTACTGAAAAGGCTGCTTTGAAACTAGAAGAACTTGGTGCTTTCTCACCTCACCACGACCAATTTCTCTGTGCCCATATCACTGAGTCTGTCTTGTTGAGTTTTTGTAGCAACCTCATTCTTACCAAGCTACACTTCAAACTGAAAAGAGATCTGCCAGGGATTTGAAAAAGCAGTGACTAAACCATGGCCATCTTCAAAAAACAATTTTTCCCCTACCTTAATATAACATCATCCTGCAAAAGAATTCAACTACACTAACAGCGGTAGGAATTTGTGACTGACAAAGATAACTGGCCAGATGCCATTTCCAACAGTTTTTATTCAGCGTGTATGACTGAAGATATCACAGCATTAGCATGTCTGGTTGCTATGTTTTCGTGTGGGAGAGACAGACTCAGTGATTGTGCAAGTGAGTGGATGGGTGGGTGGGTGAGAGAGAGAGAGAGTTACTGTATTACAGCATGTAATGCAATCAGTCCCAGCACACAAAGACTGCAAGGGGTGGCGGGAGGGGGGTGTGAGCCTGAAAAAATAATGTACTCACAGCTGCAGTAGCATAAAAAAGATATTTTTGAACAAAACTCAAGTCAGTAATATCTGAAGTACTGATTGCAGCATTTAAAATAAATTCTACAACTGGAGGCTCAGTTTGAAACTCAGATGATGGGTCCACTTGAGGAGATGAAGGGATGTCACCAAAAATATCAGTCTACTAGGCTGGTATCTCATGCCCCTTGTACATCGGCCCTTTGTCTATGCCCTTATTTTTGTGTACACGTGTGATTGGGGGTACTTTGTGACATGCACACATTTAATCTAGACAATCTTAGATAGAATGGTGTGCTGCATGTCAGGCAGATTTAGACAACCATTGCACAAACACGTACCTTCATTGTTCTCTATTTTCCGCCTGCGTTTGGTTGGCTTGAAGTTGGCATTGAATTTGTTATCCAGTGTCTCCCGATGATGTGCAATCACACTCTCTGTAGTTGACCATTTTGGCTGATCAGATTCCCAAGTGTCCAGGCTGTTATGTTCAAAATCATCAGAGATCAGCAACCTATCAACCAACTTGTCTCACTGTTAATTCAAATGAAACAAACGATGAACTTAGCTATGTTCTTTAGCAGGCATCCAAGAAACAAGCTCTCGATCCCATGCACATGTAGGAACAGGATTGGCAGCGGTGTGCCTAATGATGCTGTACACTGCACCATACAATATATTTATATCTAATCTATTCATGTATGTATATTCCATTTATATTTTTATATGCACTGATTACCCACTGGCATGAGTGCACATATATACGATCAAACAAGATATGAATTCCTACATGCAAAAAACTAATCTTACGTCTGAATGCCTATATGTAACAAACTGATTTGGCATCTCACTTAACTTTCTACAACTAATCCCAGTTACGACTTTATTCTGTTGTACACGTATACATAAAAAGCCAGCACTGCTTCCAACTGCATGTCAGTCAAGTGCTTGGTGTTACTAATACAGTAATACAAATACAGTAATATCGGATCCAGTGAAAGGATTTGGTTGAGTGATATGCACAAGGCAAGTTTACAACAGTTTCAGTGCATCTTGGCTGTGCATGAGGTCAACAGAACCACTGAACACTTTAGCTAAGACTTGTTGTTTTTAAATGTTGGAATGACAATAACATTTCCACCTTTTGTGTCAAATGAGCAGAGGACTTTCATTTTTAAATTTATTTCTGTAGATGACGAATAACGTAAGTGTTTATCAAATCAACATTAAAATTATATCTTATACATGAATGCATGTACCAGGTGTGTCGTAGAAATGTCATTCTGCTGTGCATTTTATGGCATAAAATTAACACCCTCTGACATATCTTTAAAACATCTGCAGATGTAAAACTAAAGTATGTAAGGAAATACCTTATCCATTTGCAGTTTGATGAATCCAAAGCCAACCTAAGCATGGCACATCTGTGCTTTGCTGATGCTAGGTCCTAAAACACCATAGCAAATTGCTACTGAGGACACACAAGCTAGATAAATGGGAGTGTTTTAAAATCACATCAGAAGTGCTAAGTAGAAAGTTCAATACTATTCTCCTTACTCCTTGTTTTCAGTGCAACAATAATAATATAAAGGGAATATAAGTTACACAAGCTGGTTAGAACTAGTCTTTACAAATACAAATACAAAACAAATACAATCATTACAAATAATAGTAATATGTAGTGGTTGCCAGCCACTCTGACCACTCAACAACTTCACTAGACCCATGAGACAACTCAACCACAGAGCTTACAAAGTTAACAGGCTAGTTAGTCATTGCCAAAGTGACCAGTTCAGACCAACAATAATGTCAATGACTGTATTTAGTTTTGTCAAGCAGGTCTATAGCGGATTTCTGGGAGCTCTGATTTATGTATAATATGAAAAAATGTCTTACTATTAAGTATAATGGTAAAAAATATATATACCTTTTTCTGGTAGGCATCACTGACTGGGGAAATAATGCCTTCAACAACATTGTAACGACCTGTCCTATTCAAAGCATCTCTTGCAAGCTCTGCAAGATAATTCACCTTATTTAGATACAGATCACTTAACCCTACTAAGAATGAAGATAGTGTACAGTAATGTTTTAATAAAAAGTGCATAATACTTAAAAATGATAGTAAAAAGATTATCTCAAGTAAGAAGTAGAAGTTCTAGTACATAAAAATCCATTAGACTGGCTGCAGTGTTGTGAACTAGCACCTGACATCCAACAGTAATTTGTTATAACAGCTGACTCCCTCTTTTAAATGTAAATATTCCGCATAAGAACAGCTAATGGGAACCTGGGTGAGAGACTGAGCAGGCAAAATTTCTACCATATGAACGCGGCATGCACAAGCAATGCTATGCCACATTTGTGTTTGGATGAGTGAAACCAGGTAAGGAAAAAGTTCTAGCTGAACATGAGAACTAATAAGCCATAACAGTAACACATTTAAAGGAATGTTTCCTAAAATGCTGTATTTAAAAAAAAAACCCTAACTGTATTTAGTACATTTATAAGCAATAGCAAAGTAGCCTTCATCAGTGTGAAAACTCACTTACTCCCTTTCCAACACAGGGGACAGTACTAATGTTGACAAAATAATCATACTGAAAAAGGAGAGAGGGCAGACAGAAAGGGAAAGAGAAAGTGGGTCAAGAGTCTCCTTTGTCCCGAGAACCTCATCAGACTGGACGTTGCTAGATGGAAAAGCAATCAATGAACTATACAGCCGAGACAAGAACAGTACAGCCTGCGTGCCCTACGTGGGACTTTTTGCTCTTATTTAGTAGAGTAAGGTAACTGATGTCTGCAGTGACAGCATGACCAACATATGCAGCATTGTCACACCAACTTCAAGATCTTCGAAAGCTTTACTGGCAATAGTATTTCCTTTAAAATGAAACATGGATGTCTGCAGTTACTAGTATTATACAAGAATAGTTCCTGCTTTGAATATGGCGTGAACCACTGTATTTTTTTTTCTGATGTGATTTCCCTGTTTCAACAACATTGTAGAGAATACAAACAGTGTGTTTAGAATCAGTTCAGTCTGAGAAAAAGGCCCTTGCACACAATCAGAGAAAGTAAGGGCATGTGCATGTGTGTGTGTTGAAAGTATGGGGCAAAAGGAGGCTGTAAGTGTGAACGCATAGTCCCTTTGCCAAGAAAGTCAAAAGAGATTTGCCTTAGGCAACAAAAAGGGTTGTCTTCCACCAAATCCTGATCTTTCTGATCTTACTTGTCCAGGTATAAGTTCTGATTAGTTGGTGCCACAGGATACTAATACGAAATTGAATAAGACTACTGGGATTTAACCTAATAATAATTTCAGGGCATCTAAATGATGTGGCATGAACTGAAAAAGAGAATGGGCTGTGCTCTGAGTGGAAAATCACAAGGTGGAACCACCTCCCATCCAAAATCACCATCATGGCCTGTGTGACATCACAGAGAAATTATGCCTCAGTGCATACTGATGAAAGTTTCATTCTTTAGTAGGTAATCCAATGCACTGACCTTACTTTATGAGGCATAAATAGGAAATGGATTTAAATCACTGACACAATCCCCAAAATTGCAATTATTTCTTTTTTGAATGCACACTTCTTTTTCTTTATTGATGCAAAATGCTGTGACCAGTGAAGTGCAAAAGTGTGTAGTGCGTTTCAGTGTGTCTGCCTTTGTGTCCGCTAGTACTAGTGACTGCCAGCTGCGCATATTTGTGCGCACACGATTTTTTTCCTTCCCTCCTCACTGCTCTTTCGGGATTGCAGGCGAACGCATGCATGAGTACACTCCCAAATTTGCTCACGCTCTCTCACTCACGTACGCGCACATACAGACACATGGTGTGTGTGTGGGGTGGGGAGGGGGGATGAGAACATGGAGTTTGCCACAAAGTGGACAGGTCAGTTCAGCCAACGAGGCAGGTATCAAGCCTGTAGCCCACTAGACACAAGGCACAGGCGTGTAAACAATCAGGCTGCTGCCCAGAAAGAGTAACAGACAGACCGCGGTTGACAGTAGCTGAGTGGTACAGAAATAGGTTTTCACAGATAGGTTGCAGGTTCGGACCCAATTTGAGGTTCTGATTTGTTTTTTTTTTGGGGGGGGGGGGGGGNNNNAGGGTTAGGATTACTATAATAATAATTTTTTTAATTTATTAATCAGCATAGCTTGAAGCAGAACATAGTTTGTATTATACAGAATAATACAAATTGGTATGAACATTTCTACCAATCTCATAAAAGAACTTGTCGAAGTTTGAAGGAATAGTCATAAAAAAGACAAGAAACGAAAACAAGAAAGAAAAAAAAACAGTAACAGTAAAAGGTGGTTAAAGACAACTTAGAGCAGAGAAGTTGTCTTTAACAGTTTAAGCACCTTTTGTTGTGTCATCTTCTGTATCAGCCTTCGTCACTGTGTTTAAAGAGCAAAGAAATTAATAATTGGGTTGTAGGCCTAGTACAGTACTTTGAAAAATGTACTATTAGGTGCACATAAACACTGATGATGCAAATCACATATAAGACTTCGCAGAATGGCCACAACAACAGGACAGGGCGAATCGATAACGTTACCCAATCCACATACCCCGCATGCCAGAGTGCGGACAACCTCGGCCAGACTGCTTGTTGCACAACAGAGTGCGGATAACCTCGGCCGCTCTATACTTTTCATGCATGTCAATCTCCCCTATCTTCGCATACCATGCGTTCCTCCTTTAACCACTCTTTCATTCGACACAATCGAACCGCGTGAGACGTTTTAAGTTTGACTCTCAGACAAGATCTGCACGTTGATAGCAAGTCTGCTGGTATGTTCAAAGATGACCCGATCTATGCTTATTACACTAGTGAAACTGAAAGTAGCAGTCGACCGGAAATTAGACCTATTCGTAACTCCACCACTGACGAAGAAAAACAGCCAGCCAAATTGATGAAAACATAAATGAAAACTCAATTCAACCATAAAATGTTTCATCGTTAATTCCCAGCTTCACGCATTCAAAAACACCAGAGATTTACTATTAATCTTCTGTTCGGTACTTTCGCAATCGACTGGAGACGAATATCCTAAGTAATTCCTAATGATGGCTAAGCTTAATTTCCCAGGCACAAAAAAACGCCAATCTGGTTTATTATATTAATAACGAAACATTAAATTTTGAAATAAACTCACCAAACATCCGAAGATGCATATTTGTCACAGGATTAAAAGATCCACACGCCAACAACACCACTTTCGGCGTTGTTCCCATATTGCGCTTCAAATTGTGGAGAGTGAACATCGTCCCTCTTGCAGACAATCTTTATGCGTAATGTCACATGACTTTATTCGTTAAAATTAATACTCATTTGTCTCATTTAGCGAAAATATATCACCATAAATATATTCATCGCCCTCGATAAATAAGAATAAATCAATTTTTTAATTTTCCTTAAAAATGAAATCTCGTTGACTTGTTCCAGTAATGGCGGCGCCCATTGAACTCGTGTTTCGGAGGTGATCAACGAGTTAAACAAACAGTGTCTTTATGAGAATACACAATGGGAAAGAAAAAGAACATCGCTGATAAAGTTAGAAATAGAATTTCGGCGTCAAAAGAAAAGAAGCTAAATCCTTTTGAGTTTAAGATTAATCGACAGAAACATTTTGTTTTGGGTAGAAATAACCAAAACAATGGTCAAGTTGGAAAACCTGGACACTCAAGGTCTAAAGCTAACAAGCGCGTTAGTATTCCATGGTAGCTTGTGTGTGTGTGTGTGTTAATTCTCGTGTCTAGAAACTTCATAATCGTTACCCAGTCTCTCTGGATTTTTCAGTGCAGACGTATATTTCTTTCACTTTATGTACTGAGATCATGTAGACATTTCATTCCCCTTCCCCTTCCAAACGTCACATGCGCTGAGCTTTTCCAGTAGTCCTTTATTTTCTTAGACTTTGCGAATGTGATTATCCACAGCGTGCTTCAGTTAATCAATCTGACATATGTGGCTTTAGATTTAGAATACTGTCTTAGTCTTGAAGGATGCATATGCAATATGGCAATCTACTTCTAGTTGCTGGTATAATTTTCAGCGGATGCAAACACTGATGGTGGAACTGAAGCAATCTGGAAAGGCAAATGTCTTCAACGACCAACGCTTAGGTGAAAAGAACCCAAAACTAAGCACTGAGGAGAAAGTTATTCAGAGATTTACACTGGAAAGGAAGGTTGGTTTCGTTAAAGACCCACATGAGTGGTTTATGTTTATCAGTAGAGTAAACTTGGTTTATTAAAAGGAAGTAATCTTTTTAAAAACTTCCCTTCATGAGTTATAACCATTGAAACATTGGCATTCTCACCCCCCCCCTTCCCACATACAGGCACTGGTACAACCATGCTCTTTTAAGGTCAGGATTAAATACATAACACGAGGGTTTGGAGCTGTAATTTTACCTTCTTGTTGTGAGAAATTCTGTGTTAGAATGGATCTCATTCGGGTATCATATTTCTAGACTCAGAGTCAGCGCAAAGGAACACTGGAAGTGGGTGAAGAGGAAGAGCTAACCCATTACGGCCAGTCCTTGGCAGAGATTGAGAAGTTTGACAATCCTGAGGATGACAGTGATCCGGAGGAGGATGGCCGGATTAGTGGTATGGACTTTCACCATCTGCAGATTCTACATGTGCTGGAAATTGAAACTTGGTTTGGGTACTGATAAGAAAATGTTAAAACTTAATCCTCACTTTAGCACTTTCGATTATTGTGGAATGTTGTGTATTTGGACGATGCCATATGATGGAGTTTTTTCTTTTCTGTTTTTTTGTTGTTGTTGAGATCATGTTTAGGAGGATAACTGTTTAGATAAGGTATTTGTTGGTGTAGCATTTACTCTCAAAGGTATTGTTTTATTTCTTGTCCCTTTAAATATCTATGAATTTTCCTGAGTGCATTAAAGAAATGACAGAAATTTCAGTGGTATATAATCTTGTGGAGCATTGTTGTTGCCGTGTGTGATAGTGGTCATACAATTGTTAGATTGACTGCTTTCTTTTGTTTGGAAGTAGCATCAGTGGTAACGGCAGTTTCTTGCTCCTTTTTTGTCTTGCAAGGAGTAGGGGGAATGGTATTTTAAAACGCTGTGTTTGTGATAGATGTAGGCTTGATTTATTTATAAAACTGCATCTATAATAATTGATCCTGTTGAAGTGTGCTGAAGTTTTGTACTTTGATGGACAGGGAAAATGGTAGCAGAGGAGCACTTTGGAGGATTTCTGACACGCAAGTCAGAGACATCTGAAAAGAAGAGCTGGAAAGAGAGAATGGGAGAACTTATTTTACAAACAAAAAAAGAGAAGGTATGGGATCTTTTATCTCATCAACCTTGGCATGAAGAAAAGAATATGAAAAGCTTTTACTGTTAAATAATTTGTTTCTCAACTTTCAGATTAGTAAGAATTATTAATATTATTAATAATATTATTATATGGATTCTTATATAGTGCAGAATCATGCTTATAAAGGAGTGCAGTCTCTCTGCTTGACACGATACAAAGAAATTTTTGACAAAATAAATAAAATAGTACATAGACATATAGCTCTACCAAAATTTGATTGAGAACATAATTAAGCAATTAAAACCCTGAAAACATTTAGTGACATTTTCATTCTAATTATTTTCTTATAAACTAGGATGTGCAAAAAAATTTCTTTATCTTTTTTTAAAAGATAAAAAAAGAAAGATTTTTTTTTCCAGTATGAGCGGCAGACAGAAAAGGACTATGTTGGTCTTCAAACAGAAGAGTTGGACAAAGAGTGGAAAGCTATGGCGCTTCCATCCAGGGTGAGATTATGGTCATATTTCTGCATGGATTATACATGTACTATCATACATGTTTGTGTTTGCATGTGCTTACAGAGTTAACTTTATCTTTTGAAAAAGATGCACTTTGAGAATTATGCCAAGAAAGGTCACATTGAATCTGGAAAATCAGAGTGCTGTTGTAGTTATGAAAAGAACTTCCTTGTAGTAGGGGTTGTGATATAAATTTCACCATGAAACACGCCCACAGCTATACTCCCTGTGGCCTGCACACACAAGCAAGTTGATAGTAGTATATTTTTAATGTTCATATTCCTTTCTTGAAAAAGAAGCCACAATGCTGATATAAACAGCATGCAGCATGGTACTTTTAATGAGCTGACGTTTGATTAGTTGCAAAGTCACCTGTCAGCATTGCAAACCCCACAAAAATTTGTGTTGTAAGAGGCTGGGGCATTGGCAACTAGTCGTTGATATATATATATATATCTTTTTCAACACTGGATGTCTGGAGAAAATGCTGGCATAATGGTTGAAACATTAATGTCCCCACACCTATAGATGTACGCTTTAGCAGGACAGTGCTTTTACATCCTTTCACCCAGTGCTTTTTTACCCCCGCTGTGACTAGTTGTGTATATAGTGGGGCAGTGAAGTTTTCTTTGCTGATAAATACTAAGCTTTTCAGTTAGCTTCTTAAGATGAGTCCTAATGAGGTTACTTATAGGTCATTATTATTGAAATTGTTGTCTCTGTGATTCTGTTCTTTGTTATTATAATTGTAAATGCTTTTCCTCCAGAAAGAAGAAAAGAAAGTTGTTGATGACTATGACATCGCTGTAAACATGCTACGATTTGAGATCAAAGGAAAGGTAAGCTAGTTGTTGACACAATTAGTAACATTGAAGGGTTCGGTTTCCAAGTGTTCAAGAGTGTTGTTGATAAAATACTCTTGATAGAGCTTCTGTAAATGTGTAGATGATCAACAAATGTTCTCTGTTTTTTTATGCGCTAATTAGTTATTATCTAAAGAACCTCTTATGGTGCATTTGTAAAACTAAATAAAATCATCTTCATTTCAGCCATCTGATAGACTTAAAACTGAAGAGGAATTGGCAAAGGAAGAAGCAGAACGCCTTCAGAAATTAGAGGTAACACTAAGACACTGTTGGATGGTTTTCTTTCACAGAGTGGGGGGACTTTTTATCCTTAGTCTATCATGTTATCAGTTGCCAGGATTAGCACAAGACTTTGATAATCCAGTCAGTGATATGCTCATTAAGACAGACCTTTTCATCTGAATAATGTGTCTTTGTAGCGCTGGGGAAGGAGAGGGAAAGATTTTTTACAATGATGTATTTCAAATGTTAACGTTTTGTGAAAGCAGCATGAAGTGATGCATATTAACAATGCCTGGTTCAGATAGTAGAAAAATGTTCATTTCCTTAGTGTATCTTTAGTATTGGGTACATTCCGTCTGTCATGTTTATCACAGGCAGACAGAAAGCGACGCATGATGGGTGACACAGAAGCAAGCACTGTATATTCCACTCATGTTTCAGCAGACAGTCTTGAAGACAGGTAGCTCTATACACAAACTCTGTTCACAAACTGCCAGAACTTATGCTTTGGTGAAAATTTTAAAGGAGCTAAGTTTATCTTCACATGACTGTTTACTGTGTTTAGTTTTCATAAGCTGAGTTTCGTAGTAGTTGTATGAACTGCTTGCTGATATCATGTCTGCATAGTCTCCTCGGTTCCCTTTAGCAGTCGTCACACCTGATGATAGGACATGGCCTACTGGCATCCATTAAACAGTTCCAGTGAATTTATTCGTGTCTTTTTGTTGTGTTGATGTTCCTGACATGACATTGAAACAAATGGGAAACATTTTGCCTACAGAGTGGAAGAAAATAATTCATTAAAAGTGATTCCAGTCTTTCTAGTTGTGGGGAAAAAGATCTTCAAATCAATAACTTTTTTTTTCTTTTCAACAGCACTTATCATCAGATGCCTTCACCTTCCAGAAAAGAACAAAGTGAAGACAATGATGGAGATCATTCTAAAAACAAAAAAGGGACAAAAGAACAGGAGGAAGATGGAAGTGAAGATGAGGATGAGGGGGAAGATGGTGACAATGATGATGAGGATGAAGATGGTGACGACGACGATGATGATGGCAGTGACCTTGTTTCCAATGAGGAAGATGAAGAACAAGAGGAAGAAGCAGCACAGAAAATTTTAGCAGACCTTTTGAAAAAGAAAGCGGAAAAAGAACAGGGTGGATTAAAGTCTATTCTCAAGAAGAGGCCTGCTGTAGTTTCTGAGGTAATGTTTTACATTTTCTCGCTTATAAAAATGAAGGTGTGAAACTGACTCGTAACAGTTTTGGAAGATACACGTCATACACTTTTTTCTTTATTTGAATTCCTAATAATTCTCATGTTGAGCATCAATACCATAGTTTTCTTGACTAGACCAACTCATCCTCAGTCTTGCAATTTTTTTTGATTGTTATAACAGGAACAGAAGAAGATTACTGAGGCAGCTAGGAAAGAGCTGCCTTACACTTTTGAAGGTATTCTTGTAAAACCAATTTATGCATCCTTCTCGTAAAAATATTTATGAAAATGGACAAGTTGTTAAAGAGTTATTACACAAGGGTGTGAAATCATTTGCCTTTTGGAACAGCACAAGGACATATCCAGACCTTTTTCAGAATATAGGCTTTGAATATAGAATTTAGGTTTTGCTATATGTTTCAGCTGTTATATATAAACATTGTCTGATTGTCAGACTATTAAAGCTTAGCGGCCTTCGTGTTTTTTATTTATTTTTTTGATGGAGCTTTTGGTTTGTTTCAGCTCCAGAGAACTACGAAGGCCTCGTGTCATTACTGGTTGATCGGCCAGTGAATGAACAAATGGTAGTGATAGAGCGGCTGTGTGCCTGTCATCACCCATGCTTAGGGGAGGGCAACAAGCAAAAGTTAGAGGTAAAAACGTGATTTTGCTGGTGGAGCATTACCAGATCAGAAATTTTACGACTAGGATACCTGGTGAAGTTTGTCTTCATGTCCATCTCTGAGGATGTGAGAACAATCTCAAAATGTCTTCAGTGCTGTTTTGCTGTTTTTGTTCAATCTGTCCAGTAGGCCAGGGGTGGGGTCCTTTAAAAATTGCTGCTTTTTGCATTACATGACAACCCCAACAAAGTACTGGCAGCGCTAGACACAACCGTATGGTGACGTGTGCAACCAAGGGGCCTACCGTACCCAAACACGTTAGCAAAGAGAGAGTCGAAAGTAAGGAACGTGGCAGATCTTCAGAAATTTTACAACTAGAATACCTGGTGAAGTTTGTCTTCATGTCCATCTCTGTGGATGTGAGATCTTCAGAAGATCTGCCACGTTCCTTACTTTCAACTCTCTCTTTGCTAACGTGTTTGGGTACGTCAGCATACGGTTGTGTCTAGCGCTGCCAGTACTTTGTTGGGGTTGTCATTTGATGATTTATAGTGCTCTGTCCTCATTTGTTCTTTGTTGCTTTTTGCATTATTTCTGTTGACTTCACTAGCTGGCTGGATCAGGACAAACAGATGTGGACCCACACACATATGCATGAACGCTACAAAAATTATAATAAGATATAAAGCAGAGTGGGAAGCAAATGGTAGTATGAGTACTGACTGAAAACTGGTTGTGTCAGCAGATTTATAGGGTGTGAAGGAGCGTGCACAAACCTCATACTAGTTCAGAAAGTTTACCTTAGGAAATTGTCATGACATTTTCTTTCTGGATACAGTTTCACTTGTTGGATTGCAAGCAAAGTGAGGAGAGCATGGACCGAAGATCATTTCACCTGTTTGCTAAATTAAGGTTGTTTGTGATTTAGTTCAGTGCAGGTGACTTGCTGTCAGCATGAAATGTTTTGGTTTTGCAGCGCCTTTTCTCGCAACTCCTAAAATACGTGATGGAGAGCGTGGCTCAGGAAGAGCCACCAGTTCAGTTGGTTGATGGCATGGCGGCTATGCTATACAAGCTGTTAAAACATAATCCAGACTCTGGTGCCGCTGCTGTCCTTCAGCTACTTCTCAATCGACATGGGGAGTTTCAGCAGACCTGTGAGCGCCGCAGTGGCCGAGGCAGATACATGGGGCTGGATACAGTAGGTTGAGGCTTGGAAGCATATTATTGTCTTGTACCTTTGCCTAATGCTTTCATCCGAGTCTTTGACATACATGTAAATTATCACATGCAAAGATTGATTTAATAAATTAGAATGTGATAGCTTACTATCTGCAATAAATTAGGTCAGGTTGCATTTTAAATAAAGACTGGCCAGGGGAGCCACCGCTTCCCCAGTTTTCGTACCCTGCCCACCCCTACCCCTTCTGTAACCCTCATTCCTACCCTCTCAACTCTCGTGGGCACCGCTTCCATAGGAAAAAATGTGACTCCCGAAAAAATCCAGAAGCACTGCAACATTGCTTGCAGACACCTTGTCTGTGGATTGTGTAACCGTGCCTTAACCATGAATGCTCCTGAAGATAGGGAAGTGAAATGCAGCTAAAAATATTGCCATCCTAATCCCAGATGCTTCTGCTGAAACTGATCCACATCTTGTTCCCGACATCTGACTTCCGACATCCTGTAGTTACACCAGCCTTCTATTTCATGTCCAGCATGCTTGGTCAGGTACGTTACTTACCATTCCTTGTTATCATGCCATTCAGGATCAAACTAACAAATAATGGAACACTAAGAGGAAAATCCTGTAAAATCAGTGATTTCACACTTTTATCTAATGAAGGAGGGGGACTGAACTAACAGCACAGAACAACCTTTTCACACCTGTTAGAAATATGTTGTTTCATTTATCTTTACTTGATTACTTGACACCAGCTGAGCTGTCCTGTGCCCTTGCAAGGTTAGAACACAGTTACACATTTCTAATGTCACTAAAATGGAGCATTAGTCTTACATAGATCTGCCCCACAGGTATGCTCAGCAGGTATCCATATTGTTTTCAGTGTCCTGTTCAAAGTGAGAGAGATGTGGCGGCAGGACTGTTTCTTTGCACTCTGGCCCTGGAGGTAAGAGTGATTATTTGGCTTTTTGCTTATGCTAGCAAAAAATGACATTTTGAAAAGTAATGAGGGTTTCAGACTGTCACTGTCCTTGGCAGTTGACAGTTGGTTGACTAGACTGTGTTCACTTCATCCAGTTGCTTTCTCATGGCTTTGTTTTGTTTGGAAGGAGGGCTTTGCATTCTTTGTTTTTGACTGGTTAATATGTCTGACCCCTTGTTTCTATGTTTGCAGCATAGTTTCAAGTCAGTCATTGGACTGGTTGAGACATAAAAATGATCATTTTAGTAGCTTGTTGATCCTTTAAAGCTTGATCACCTCTGTCAAGTAATAATCATTCAGTGGACTAGTTAGCAACCGCAGTCTGTATGCCTTTTATCACTGAAAACCTTCCTGCTTCCTGGTCACCAATGTATTCTTTTTCCGAAGAATGAGAGGAAAACTGGCAGCGCTCTGAGACATGGAATTTTAACCACTGGTTTGAAGTCTGCTTTTAAGCCTGGCAGATCGGGAGAAGGTTTTTTTTTATGTAAAGCATACACTGATTGAGGTTTGTGGTCTCCCTACAGTATGTGGCAGAATCCTCGAGATTTATTCCTGAGGTCATCAATTTCTTGCATGGAGTTCTCTTCATGGCAGCTGATAAGGATCCAAGCAAGTGTAAGAGAAATTTACGTTTTTAGCACAAAGTTAAAGGTGGTGGGGACTGTGAGAACTGAGAGAGAACTTGAAAGGGAAAATTGAATGAATGATTGATGTCGTGAAAAGTAATATTCTTATAAGTTTGGAGTTTTGCTAAAAAAAAATTGTTTGAAAATTTGGATCTTTTTAAACCAGCATTTGATAATTATTCAAGCGGATTTTATCCAGCACACAGTTATTTTTACCTTTTATTGCAGTAGAGAAAGTATTTCCTCCTTTCAAGCCTGTTGGTGGTAACATCGACCTTTTGAAAATAAAGCAGGAATTTAGGTGAGTGCATATTATTTTTTGATAGGTAAAGAGAAATCCTTGGTGTGGGATCCTTTAACTCTTTGGCGACATGCAGCCGGCCTTCTAGTGACTGCCCGACTGACCCTTGAGTCTGCATAGGTTTACATGTTTTTTTAAAAAAAATACCGCTTAAAAACTACCACACTCACAGTAATATATTTTACATATTTAGAAAGATCTATTCTTCAGCATCACAATGGAAACAATACTTTTAGTTAGAAATATTAAATACTACTTACTGTTTGGTCCCAAATACAGTCACTTTTTGCACACACAACAAACGAAAAACGTGTAGCCATTGTGAACGACGGAAGTAGACCTGGCCAGCCACTACACTAAACCTTGTTTGGCAAGCCGAAACTGTTTCCGAAACTCATTTAGACAGTGCAGGGGAAACAACCGATGATAGAGCTTTACAATGATACAAAGTTTACTTCCCTTATACCGTTAAATATGTCGCTGCAAATTTTTAAATCTGTCAGATGTGTTCAGGGCGCGCCTCCTCGACGGTCAGTCGGCCCCGTCGCTTGATATCAGGCTGCCAAAGAGTTAAGAATCCACATCAGTCTTCCCTTCTACTCAACTGGTCTTTTAAGTGCTGGAGTGTTCATCAGCATAGTTTCAGGTTTCATGCATGTGGTTTATCATGGCGTTATTTTCTCTCCCTTTTCTCCTCCCGCCAGAGTGAATATGAATCTTGATGTGCACTGAATTAGGACCAGATATAAGGATATAGCATATGCTATAGTGAAAAAGCAATTTCTTAGTCTCTTGTCCTATCTTGTCAGTGAAGAGGAACTGCCTAAAGAGAGTTTTTACTGTTTTCCAGAGGTGACATTCCTGCCTTGAGCATCGCAAGAACTCTTGGTGGAGGTGTACAGAGACAAGCTCTGGACACGGACGAATTTCGGTAGGACCATATAATATCTGACTACTGCAATGTGTAATACCATTTTGGTGGCATAAGTATGCATATCTGTCCTTCTGTATGCAAAAGCAATCATTAGGCTTCTTCATCCTCTGTATTCTCCGTGTTTACCAGTGGAAATGAGATACAACTAGCCTAGTCCTAGTTAAGTTACCTAATGCGGGGAGTGATAGGAGCAGAGGAGAGGGGGTGATGAATCATTCAACATCTTTTGCCGTTTCATAGGCATTCTGCTAAGTACATCCCCCTGCCCCAATTGGCAAAAAAAGAAAAAGGCTCCTTGTCACAATGATAATTGATACAGTTAATACAAAAATACTAAGCATGTGCTGCCAGTTTTTATACCATATAATAATTAAACATAATAAAGAGAAGTCTCTTGCACTTTCATGAGTCTCAAAATGTATCATTACTTTTGTTTTGAAAGAGTGTCCGCTATCAGCACAGCCGTTCGACTCCTGCAGGAATTCTCACACGTGTATCACAACCTATCAGCTGCTGTCCAGGTCTTCGCACCCATCAGAGTCATACTGAGCAGACTGCCTGTCCAGTTGTATCCGACTGCACTGCAGGTAATTGAGATGTGCTACTTTTTCATAATTGGATGGGGGATTGCCAAAGGTTTTAGAAGGCACTGAAAATGAAAAGATGGGCAGAGAGATATAATCTTACTCATGGGTAGGGAAGTTCCTTACAGGCTAGTAACGTCTGAAATTATCTACCCCACCAAAATTTTCACTTGCCAGTCGGTCTTCTCTATTTAGTATGACTACAGCAGTTGGTGAAGGAAGTCGTTACTTCCTGGGATCACGGGAAAGCTGTTTTTTCCCCATCACTGTGATCTTACTAGAAAAGTGGCTACTGTAAAATTTATGGCAGTCTAGACAATATCATTTGAACTATAGTGTAATATGTAGTGCACAGTGCTCAATCCCTCACTGTTTTCTTTCTAGGAAAGCATCAAAAAGCTTTCAGCAACCTTGGAAAGGAATACCAATGCCAAATGCTTACCGCTGACTATGGAACAGAAAAAACCACAGCCTCTCAGACAGTTTGAGCCAAGAGTGGAGGAAGTGTAAATAATTTTTTTAAAAACATTTCTACAAACATTGGAAAAGACCAGTGTGACTATCAGATTTCCATTGATATCTTATTAAAGTTATTGCTTTACTCCGGAGACTTTATTTGCTGAATTTCTAGCAAAGAGTTATATGATGGAACCCACTAAATGAAATGTTCTGTTTTAACTGGTTTAAGTTTTCTGCACCTCCAGTGTACCATCGAAAATGACATCTCCACAGAGGGTTTCACAAGTAAATGCAGGATTTAGGGCTAAGTGAAAATGGTGATGACTGCAAGAATTAAGTTTGTCGTTAATCTGTAGGTTTGATGGGAAAAAGAAGAGAAAGGGCAACCGTGAATTTCAAGAAAAACAGCGACTCCAGCACAAGCTGAAGCGAGAATATAAAGGAGCACTTCGAGAAATCAGGAAAGATGCACGCTTCCTAGCCAAACAGCAGCTGAAGGAAACTCTGGAACTGTGAGTGCATCCCCTTAGCAGCTAATAGCTTTTTAACAAAAAGAGAGTTCAGGCTTTATATAACTGAAGTGTCTCATAGCCTTACTGTGCACTAACTTTACAAGCTCTTTAAAAAACCTTGTATACCAACTATATGAAAAGACAAAGAGCATAATCAAATGTTTATATGCAGCAACATTATAGTTCTGCAGTTCTGAAATTTTCCCTCGAATAAGATTCTACAGAGGAAGTAGAGGAGCTGACAATGTAGTTTCATGGTAGAGGGCCCCCCACACTTCAGTGGATCTAATGTTTCCTGTTACCTCTAAGCCAATAGATGATGGCTGCTGGTTTGGTTCTTGTTAATCTCCTTCTGCAAACAGGGCAGATATGAGGATGGCGTTGCTTAGACTAAAAGCTCCACCACGTCTGAGCAACTAGGCAAGTGATCCGAGTCGCTCAGCACAGTCGTTGACCCAGATCGCTCAGCCAGTCGCTGTGGCTGGCTGCTACACTGTAGCGATGGCTGGCCGACTGAGGTTGGCAATTGGTGGCAGAAGCAGGTTTCCGTCATGAAAATGCTGTACTGCTCGTGAAATACGGTTTGAAATGACGCATCTTTTGCAGTCTTATTGTGGTACAGATTTGACTGCGCATTCCAAAGTGCCTCGTGGCAACACAATAATTCAATTAAAAGAATTGTTTGTGGCTGATTAAGTTTTGTGACATGATCACTGTCTGCCATTGCTGTCAAGGTCTGGCACATGTCAAGTTCGAATCGCTCGGCAATAGAACAGCGGCCAAAGTTTGTGTGAGTGATGCAGCAACTGCGTGACCCAGATCGGTTGTGGGTTGCTCCGATGTGGCAGGGCAAATCAGTGGTGAATCACTAGATCTGGCGGTCCCCTAAGTTCACGTACTGCCTCAAGGGGACTGCTGCTGCAACACAGGGTTCAGTTCCAGTCACATTATGCAGACACCAGGCCAACCAGTCATACTGCTGGTCCCTATAGTGCCAGGCATCTGGCAGGGCAGCTACTAGAGTAGCAATTTTTAAGTCTTAGGTAAGAATCTGCCAAGACAAGAGCACCAGACCTCCTACCTCGGAGATGGATGCCCTAACCATTAGACCACTAAGGCAGTCATAATAGTTGCTGGTAGCTTTTTTTGTTGTGTGTGTGTTCAAGATTTAAAAATACTAAATATGTTTTTGCGTATGACACAGGGACAATGAAAGGAAGAGGAAGCTGAATCGCCTGTATGCTGATCTGGCTACACAAGAAGGTGATTTCAAAGCACTTAAGAGGCAGAAAGACAAAGCTTGAGTTTTTTCTGGAGCTGGCAGTCTATTGGTTATTGTGACTGTAGGACTTCCTGGTGTGTGCTGCTACCCATCTTTTTTTTCTAAAACAAGTGCATAACATATGCATGCATGCATGTGTGTGTGTGTGCATGGGCAAGTGTGCGGATGTTTAGAGAGAGAGAGAGAGCAGCTTGGAAAAACAAGAATGAACTTAAAAGAAGTGAGAGAAAAAGTGATGTACATCACTTGGCATTCACCCAGACCTGTTAATAAAATAAGATGAAATGCACTCAGTATTTGTTATTTCTTAGGGTATCCATCTTTCCTGACATCATTTACTTACACCACATGCATGTATACCACCCCCACCCCACCCCCATACTCTGTCTGGAAATAAATAATCCAACATAACATGAAAATATTAGAAAAAACGTAACACAAATAAATACATTTTGTGCTGGTTTGATGTGATTGCAATGACAACTAAAAATGAGAGCTGGTGCACACAAAGCCAGCATTGTTTACTCGGAAGTAGGTGATGCAAGGATTGTAGGGTGGCTTAGCACATAAAGCTGAATGCAGTGCTCATACGGAACAGTGCAGGTGCCCTGGGGGGGTTAAAACTTCCATAGGCCTGCGGTGCCCAACTACCAAAGGTGAGATGCAGACACCATGTCAGCCAAGCATGGCTGCATCAGTAACAAGAAGTCACTTGCAACAAATGGTTGGTGAACAAGAGTAACCTAAACACTGAAGCTAGTGCCTGTCAGCAGGTCGTGTTGGACATCTGCTTGCTGTCACCTGCCAGGGTGGGGGCACGTGAGGGGATAGATCACATGACACAGAGGGTGCTGCAGAGATGGAGAAATATAACTGGGAAGCCACAGACAGCAAGGGACAGAAGAAGGAGAGCAAGGACACGGAGAGACAAGATGAGCCTTGCTCCATCTTGTGCCCAGACCTTGGGGCTTGCTTGGATGGCCACCAGACTTCTCGGCCATGGAAAACTGAGGGGAGACTTAGTGAGAAAGAAGACAGAGGGGCACAGCGGGTGGTGCACTACAGGGCCGCCTTCTTCATGTACCTCTTATGCAGCCGCCACAACTGAGGTTCAGACAAGGAAGACATAATAGCCTTTAGTTGCCAGGAGATGTTGGCATAAATTAGAAGAGTGGGCTTCGGTCTACAAGCCATCAAGAGAAGCGGTCAGTAGAGAAAGGGAGAGGAGAGGTCCAATTAGCCACTAGACAAATTAGTGAAGGAATTAGTTGCATGGCTAAGCTGGCCACCACCAGTGACGAACAGGTAGGAAAAAGTTTGGGACATGCACTTCTCGTTGTCGGCGTCATGAATGGGAGGAAGGATGCATAATGAAGGAAGGAAGGTGACGGTGAGGGGAATGAATGATAATGTCACACAACAGATGCTAGGAAATTCTATGGAAGAACTTGGATGAAAGGATCATTTTTCATAATGCATAGGAGTCTTGGTTGTCAACATCCAGAACTATATGCTTTTTTATGTTTGTGGCACATACACATTCTCTCTCTCCCCCTCTAAGATGCATTCACATCATTTCTTTTCGATACACTAGTTCTGAACCATTCTGACAATGATAAACCACCATTAAGTCACATTATACACCCCACAGTTTCTTTTTTATAAAAAAAAGTCTACCCTCTACTAACAATGGTCAATCTTTTTTTGTAGCCAGTTTTGAAACCTTCAGTAAGCTGATGTAAAGCTGTCAAAATATAAGTAAATGTTCAGGCTGACTGCTGGGATAGTGGGTTTGGGGCAATCTGAAAGATGTCAGCAAGTACTTCAGCTTTAAGTGGGCTTCTTTAAAATACTAATAGATTTATGGCGCTGGACTATTATTAGTAGATGATACTTTTAAAGCTTTAGGGAAATCAGAAATTCTTTTAAATCATTTCTGCTATCTGAAAGTAAAGGTAGAAGGTTCTGTGACCTGGTTTTAGTTGTAGGGGAGTGGGGGTGTTTGAGATCCCTACTTTACTTTTCTGTGGGCCAGCATTGTGAGGGCAGTGGCCATTTCCTCCCCCTCACTGCCTTTCTTTTTCTGACCCTTGGGTCAGATACCCATTCCCAAGCTGGGTGAACTTGTGGGAAAGTGTGGTGCACCACACAGGTACTGAAACAGTGTATTCAAATTCGGCCAGACCTCTAACCACTCAGCCATCCACATCTCCATCTGCTATCTGCTATTCATAAAATGGTATTGCAATCAAATGTTCCGAACACTTAATTAATCCCATGTAAGAGGTGTAAGTGTGCGCCAGTGTGATTTTTTTTTATAGCTTTGCAAGTCAATCTGACAGACATAAAGCATGCAGAACACAGCCCGACGGGTAGGGCATGATGCTAGCCTTGCACGTCAATCCGACACACATCCACCATGCAGAACACGGCCCGACAGGTAGGGCATGGTGCTAGCCTTGCACGTCAATCCGACACACATCCAGCATGCAGAACACGGCCCGACAGGTAGGGCATGGTGCTTTGCCCCCTAACCATGTGTCAGGTCGTTGCTGATCCTGCCGCGATGCAAACCATTTTCCCATGCACTCTAAGCACCACATTGGGCGGCAGAAACACTGCACACAGGGAGAGCCAGCTTCTGCCCCAGGGTTCCCCTCGCTATCATCGCAGTGCTTCTGTAGCTTGACACTGGACACAGTCTGCATGCATCCTATGCATGGATCCAGTTCCTGAAAAAAAAGTCCTGCATGTGCACATCTTTAATAGATTTTTAAAGAAGGATCAGTTGGTACAGTATCATGTAAATCTGAAAATAAGTGACTGCAGACTGGAAATAAACATTACTGTTCAAAATAAGGACTGCAAGCGAAGGGATGTGACATCCAGCATGCAGACACAAGTCGTTTTAGGACATTACCCCTTCTTTAGCACAGACACAACGTGCCAGCTGAAATGAAATTATTAAAAAAAGAACAGCTGAAGAAAGTGGGGGAGAAAATTCAGGGTTCCCCTTGGCTCAAAAAAAATCAAAAAAAATCAAGTGATCATCCCCCACAAGAATTACTAAGGGTGATTTCTGTATCTGTTGAGGGTTGCCTCCATTTTAAAAAAACCCAGAACAATGGAACCCAAACATTCATTACTACAGGGTACCCAACTTCGAGGTATGCATTCAATGGAAATAACTAAGATGCATTTTGCTAACTCGTCTGCTACATACACCATCGATGAAGCATTTGGGCTGTCTAAAATTTATGTGTGCCTGACTTGGATGTGATTTGGTGAGTGAAGAAGATGTACACTTTCCAAATTCTGTGGATGATTTTCAAGTTTTGGGACATGAAAATGTAGCACTGTGCTTAAATCGGGAACCCTGAAAAACATGGCTGCATGCTGAAATGTTCTTTTCGTCCATCAGGCACTCTAGGTCTACACACACTGTCCATCTTGATAACATTTCCAAGTTGTTGGGGTTTTTTGGTGGTTAAAAATTCCTTGGCTAATACAAACTTTAATAAGGAAAATATTTTATTTGCATGTGTGAGTGAGCAATGAAGACATGTCTGTGCATGTCATGCATGTATGTGGGACAAATGTGCTGGTACAAGTAGCAACTATCACTCAACACACCATCCAACATCCGTTTCCTACCACATGTGGTTGTAGCGCAAATGTTGGGTTAAGCTGAACAGTTGCAGTGAAGGCATCAAGGAACCGGTCACTGAGAGATTGTCGGATCACTATGTTGCGAGCATTTTCAATCTGAGCCTGAAGTTTGGTCCGAAGATCACTGTACTCTAGAGAATTTAGCCTGGAAAAAAAACATTACTAAA
>SMGT01005565.1:85440-104414 GCA_004794575.1 Lanistes nyassanus
CCCCCCCCCCCCCCCCCCCCCCCGACACACACACACACAAGTAACACTAGTAATATCCAGATTTAAACAAATTGATACAATGCTGAAAACAGATGTAAGTTAATGCCAAATTATTTTATACACAGTCACAAAGTTTATATAAATTAATCAATCTGGAAACAACGTTCATAGAAATGTAAGACAAGTGGTTTACCTATGCCAACACATAAACTAAGCAAAACACCTGGAGAGCAGCGTGTGAAACCACAGTTTCTAGAACTAAGGAAAAATATAAATGACACTTTACCATATCCTGGGTTTTATTAATAACTGCAGATAACAATGTAGGAGGAAAGCGCAAACCGGATCTGAAAGTCCTGAAGGTGAGCTTCTGTTCGCTTGACAGTAATGTTGAGGTACTGGGCTGTAGTAGAATTTTCATAACTCAGAGAGTGTTCTTCTGTGTGATCCAGCGAAAGTTGAATATCATTCTGGTGTGCTACATATACATAGTAAGTTGTGGTTTTCAGTATCCAAGAGTCGGTTACATACAACCTTCGGCCAGGTAACCCTAAAACCCACGGGAAACGAAAATTGTTGCATCTTAAACGCACAGAAATTTGACAAGGCACAACAATGCTGAAAACATTTTGGTGCTGAAATGAGATGGTTATGTTTGTTTGGTTTCTTACTTGCATTGAATCTAGTGACACATGTTCAACCATCCTTCCATTTATTCTGCCATTAAACATGCTAAGGAAATATATAATTACTGTACAAGACTAAACATCATTGCAAAACCCCATGAATTCAACTTGAATTGCACTAAGTTTTTCTTTTTGTTTTTTGCAAATCATTATTACCCCTATCACTAATTAAGATAAAAGTTCTCCCATGACCTTTTAGGTCATAAAAGAGAAGGGGTGTATGAGACCCTCACTTTTTTGCGGGCCAGCACAGTACCTGAGGGCAGTGCCAATGTCCTCCCCTTCAGTGCCTTACCTTTCCTGACCAATGGCATTCCCAGGTGAGCAAACTGGGGGAAGTATGCTGCTGCTCACAGCTAGGTAATTCACTACTTTGATGTTAAATTAGAAATTAATGCCATCAACCTATCTTGGAGCAAAAAAAGAAAGCTGGAGATTGCAGGAAGTGGAGGGCAACTGTCAACACCCTATGCTCAACAATAAGGAGGAAAAAAGGACTACACTAAATTAAGATGTTAAAATGTTGTGTCCACTCTTGTATTTTATTTTTAATCAGTTTCTTTGAACCACACGGAACACTAACCTGACGTGAACTTGTCAATGTGCAGGAATTCAATATTGATGGCCGAAGCCACATTTCTCCAAGACCCTCCATAGCTAAGCTGATCCAGCTGCTGTGCGATTGGGTGGTTATTCCAGTTATTTTGTTTCCAGTAAAGTGCCATTACTGCTACAGTGACTGGCAAAAGGATGCATATGCTGAACAACAGGTTCCATACCAAACTGAAGTCTCGTATTATAAAAAGTGACAGTTCGGGTGCAAACATCCCCAATCCAATGTAATAAACTGTAACAGAAAGAAATTTATGATACACAACTTCAGTTTCAAAGTAATAAAATTTCTTACAATGGTCTATACAGTACTAAAACCCACTTCAGATTTTCTGCTGCCTGTTAAAAACAAAAATAAACACAAAATACAATAAAAGTAATGACGACTGTTTCCGATACTACCGAATTTTCCCACACCTCCTATCCCGGCCCTACCTATCCCCCCTCCTTCCCCCAAAAAGTGTCTTTATTATGAGCAAAGGCACATGCTATGTGTGCGGGAAGATGTGTGTTGGTCAAGTGGTACGTCTGTGGACTTTTGTACGGGAAACATCGACGTGCTCTACGGACACGTGTGTGTGTGACTAAGAGAATGTGTGGAGCATCACCTCTGTGTGCTAATTTGGAATGTCGTTTCCAAACTTACGGGCTCTGGTACCGTCTGCGAAACTGAAACGTCAAGTATTGAAGTAAGAGGGTTGATCAATCAAAACTTCAAAATTATGGGCAAAGGGGCTTTGAAAGCCACGTAGACGTACCAAAGGGAATCAATGAATGTACTAGTGCTGTTATTGTAGTTCTTCGGATATGGTAGTCAATAAATCTCATCTCTTCGCTTCCCAAGAAACTTGAAAAAATATTTTGTACAGTCAGTCCAGCAGACACGAATTCGCTTGGTGGCGCGACAAAACAAAGAGTAAAAAATCCATAAAGGATAGAGTAAAGGCAGACACTTATGCCAGAATCCATATGATTTGCGATTTGACGGAAAATCCCGCCGGATCTCTACTAAATAATAAATATTTATATCAGTCCTGCCGCGGGCGCTACTCGGTTGATGAACTCTTTTGTACAGCAAATCGATTTGGACACGAAGCGGTTGGTGACGCAAACTATATAACTGGCAGGCTAACCAAAACTCCAAACCGCTGCTGAAAATGGCGATGGTTGAGGTGATACCTTTTGCAGTGGAGGTTAGAAAAGCTGATGGCAAAAAGGTATTAACAAAATTCGGACATTACAGAAAGCATAACTATAACTTTGTAGATGAACAAGCACTGGTCGAATAATCGGCGGCCTCATGTTTCATTACTCAGAACCGTTAGGCTTAAAATTGCTTCAGAAGTTCGTTAGAACTACTGTACATAGTTATCATAGTACATAGGTGGGATTGGGGAGTTGTTGAATATTCGGAGGGACGGTACATGCCACATGTACTGCATTGCATAGCAGCTTAGTAATAGCTTGATAATTATGCAGTTATGAGTACAGACTGATATATAATGCATTGTCACTTCGATAACTTAATAAAGCGACATCAATGATTGACTCGATACATTATTCGTGTGTGGCATGTGACTTTCGACGGTTGGCTTAGTCTGTGGGTCCATGAAAAAATACTATGCATATCATTATATTTATTGTTCGCTGTACAATAGGTAATGAGTGTGACCAAAGCTGTGTTTCAGCACTACCTACGACTATTAAGTCAAAAGTATGAGCAATTTTTCTTAGATTTCCATTTGTAGCACAATTTCTTTTAATCAGTGATAGCATTTAGTTGAAGAAGAGGAATAATGCATGCTTTTGCCAGAAGCTGTTGAAGATGGTGCAAGGAAAGTTATGAAAATGCAACTGATTAAAAAAAGATTTGAAATGATTAAATCATGTGCATACTTTCGCACCTGCTTGGATTGCTGGGACGTGCATGATTAAAATTTGTTTTACCACTTTTTTCTATTTTAGGGTAAAGGATTGTTTGCAACAACAAGTTTCAAAGAAGGAGATGTAATCTTGACAGAGACACCCCTTGTTAGTGCACAGTTCTGCTGGAATGAGCTGTACAAATATCAGGCTTGTGAGTTTTGCCTACGCTCATTGGAGACAGCTCAGGAGATGAGCCAACGATTAACAGAAAACCCAGTATTAACCCTACCACATCCTGAGTGTTGCACCGTAGATCCATCAAAGTATAGTGCTTGTCCTCAGTGTCAGGTAAAAAAAAAACTCAGTTTATTATTGTATGTCCTCAGTAAATAAGTGTCAGGTTCCAAGCTCTGTATTTTGTATGCTCCTTCGTGACTAAGAATCAGCCCTAGTGCAACATGTTCAGGCATGTGAACATTGTTTGTTACAAGATATTCCCAAACGTCAAGGGGATAACCCCTTTCGATTTGTGAGATACCAGCCTCCAAACCTTAACTTTTCAGAGACCCAGGTCAGGACTTGGATGTCACCTTTGTACATAGATACATTACTGTGTCAAGGCTACAGCCAGTGAGGAAGCTAGGAACATATACAAATTATACAAATTATGCTTATCCATCTTCTCAGTTGATATCAGACTTCTTTCTGTGCCAAGTGAGAATGTCTGTGTTTGAAGGCTTCTACCATCTTATAAACAGCATACTGTCTGCAATAAAGCAGTTCCTTTTGCCCATAAGCCCTGTGTTGTATCCTGCATCACTCTTTGATATATATGCATATTTGAGCCAGAAAGTCATTGACAGTGCTCCATGGAAGGGAGGTGCATGCTCAGATTGTTGGAATAGGAATATAAGACATTTATTGTCAGCTGAACTCAGTGGTGTGAAAAATTCTGGGCAACTTGGTCATCTATAAATATTTGCTTACAGCAGTCTACGTATTTATTGTAACTGTGTTGTAGTGGTGGCACAGATTGTTTACATACAGTGTCTAAACAACCAAAGATGTGAGCAGTTTTAAGTTTTAACAGTACTGTTTTGTTTACAAACTCAGGTAATTGATAATAACAGAATTTTTTTTATTGAAGAAAGGGTCTGTCCCTCTCTCTGAATTTTGCTGTCTTGTCTTCACCTGCAGTTAGCCCCATCCACCATTTACGTTCTGTCTTGCGGTCAATGTGCTCCTCCTCAGTTCTAACAACCTTACTTTCTCAATGATCTTGATGGTACTGACCTCATGCACTGCCTGAAGTAAGTGTCTTGGACTGTCCAGGTACTGTACTGCAGTGAAGCATGCCGCACAGAAGCTTGGAATAGGTATCACAGAGTGCTGTGCATGGGGTCTTCGCGTGCCGATGGCAAACATCCCTTAGCACAGCTACAAGAGGCTTGGAGGTCAGTTGTGAGAAGCCTGAGCAGCACTACCTACATTTCAACTAACGATGAACTGCCATTTAGACTTGGTCACAATTACACTTTTTCTGTGGCTTTTTAAGTGTTTCTGTTTTTGTGTTTTTCTTTGGCCAAATTATAAAAGACCAATGATTTTGTCTGAAACTTATTTTTTTTATTGTGACAGGAACACACATTATCCACCAGAGACAGCAAGCATCACATTATTGGCTAAAATGGCAGGCATGGTAATGCAGGTACGACACTTAGAAAGTTACGCTTTCTTTTCTTTTCTGTGAAGTTTGTTGTTGACTGATGCTACCAAAAAAAAAAAAAGCTAATCTCCTTCTGATCTGAACTTTTTTTTAAATGTATGTTTGTCAGTGGTGACATCCATCACTACCCTGTTTACACAAATGTTTTTCAGGATTAAAACCAGTGGCTATTCTTTGCACACATATTGCATACTTGCCATTGTCACTTGTTTTAGAGCTCTGATCCAAAGATGATGGTAGAACGATTTTCCAAGTTCGTGCACACCACCGTTAATGAAGAAGAAGAAATAATACATAAGCTTCTTGGAAAAGAATTTCAGGTGAGGCATTGCATTCAAAACAAACAGCCAGCTTACCCAAGTTCTTGAATTTCATGGTGAACAGACTGATTCTTTTTATAAAATTAATCCTACCTGGATGAATTTGTGGTCAGTTCAGCTCTGCTGTCTGTTGTTCCTTGTTTAACATGACTGACTCTTTTTTTTTTTTTTTGCATCTTGTAAAATTTAAAAAAATTCTGCACAGGGTCAGTTGGAGGTGCTACAAAACCTAGCAGCACAGTGCCTATACCACGATGAAATTCAGCAGGTGAGTCTGTTGCAGGGCAGCCAGCCAGTCTGCACAGTAGTTTTAGGGGACTGTAAGGCATGTTACAAAGTGTGCAAAAGAGATGAATTAACGCAAGAAGACCATGAAAAACTGATAGAGAAAATTAAGTTCGATTTAGCAGAACACTGAATCTTTTTTGTGCACCATTAAGAGTGAACTGCTGTATTGTGGCGCTTGTATTTTAATGTTTCAGTCTTTGCTGTCATTATATAAAAACTCTTTATTGATCTTGGATATATTTTTAGCCATTGGTTTTAGCAGAGACAGAATGAAATCATTTGGTAAATGTGGGATGACGGGGACCCAAACTATGGATGTAATCAGTTCTTGCTTATTAACACATTATAATACTGATACTTGTGCATTTGGTTAATACTGATTGTCATTGTTGTGAAGCCCAATGCTACATGGATTTAGATAGGCCTTCAGTGGTAGGCTAGTTCACAGACATGATGCTATGACAAAAGAAAAGGCAACACTAAAGGTAGGGACTGCAATTTACTCCGTCCTGAATTTTTTTTAAACTTTCTGTTTGCAGTGGCTTACCCCAGAAGGCTTTCGGTCTGTGTTTGCACTGATTGGAACTAATGGCCAGGGCATTGGATCCAGGTGCAGCCTCACTAACATTTTGTAGTAATTTGCACTATTTCATTAAGTAGCATTTTATGCTCCTGATGACATAGTGTACTACAGCATTGCTGTAATGAATGACTACTTCCAGAGATTTAGAAAAATTAACTGATGAGATAACTGAAGGAATGAGAGTGGGTTCATTTAGAAATGAAATCTGTGATGTATGTTTTAAAAATGTGGTCTACAGCATATGATCATTTAGTTGTTACTAGCTTGTGGCTGTTAATTTGGCAATGATCTAGGAAACAGAAAATACATTCCATGACGCTTGTATGCATACCTGAATCATGTCTCCGGACATGTGCCTGCCTCAACACAGTGAAAACCTGTGGCAGTCAGATTAATGATGCTGTCATCCATAGGCTCTTACTGTTCAAAAACCAACCAAAAAAAAAAAGCTCACGTTACTGTAAATCAGTGTAGGTGTTTCGTAGAATTGTACTTGTGTGGAACCCAATACTGTTGTGGGTGATATCCAGCAGCATTGCTTTCTACAGTTCCCTTTCGACTTGGGTGAAAAATTGCGAGGCCCTGGCACTGCCTGCTGAGGAGAAGGAGCAGCTGGATGCCTTCATTGACCAGCTGTATGTAGATCTTGACCAGGGTGAGTGCTGGGTGGTCGACATTGAAAATCAAAGTATGTATGCGAGTCTGTGGGTTTGTGATGGATGATGGTCAAGAGGTGACCATCCTTAAGCATGAGGTTTTTGTCCGGAAAAGTGACAGATGTGTTGCCCATTGACTATGGTGTAGGTGAAACATAGACTTGTCTTTGTTATATATTTTGCTTACTCAAGTTCCTTTGCTGTCAGCTCACGTTTTGCTCCAACCAGCAGCCACTTGTTTCTTTTCATATGCCAACATGTTTACATGTTACAGTGTCCGATGCATTTCTCAACTGTGAGGGTTCTGGGCTGTATGAGCTTCAGAGTGCCTGTATGTATAATCATGGTTTATTCTTTGTAGAGTTTTATATGCAGTTGCATCTTTTGTTTTAATGGTGTTTGTGTTATGCTTACATTTTGTTGCAAAATCTTTGTTTTGCCCTGTATGTTTTTGCTTTTTTCCTATGTAAGCTAGCAAAGACATAGGTAGTTGCTCAAAATCTTCACTCAGAATGTAGGTGAGTGCTGCTCAGTATCCTCACTTTGATGTCACAGATTTTATTTTAGCTATATTACAATCGGTGTTTTCCACAGATGTGCATAATTCATTGCTTTTGTTTGGACACATACTTGTGTGCCTCTATGATGCACAGAACTTTGGAACATTAAGTGATAAGAAGTTTGCAATCACCAGTCATCCTTATAATGATCTTCATGATGTAAACAATGGCCTCCAGAATGTTAAAACTTTGGTCTGTGGAAAAAGGCTAAACAAAAACCAGGTCGATGGGAAGGGAAATAACTCAAGGTTTCAGCTCCATGAATCATTTCCCTTTGGAGCAATTATAATGTCCCTTAGACCACAAAAGGGATGATACAAGTATTAGAGAGGAAATAGTATTTTCCATGACCACGTCATTTACTACACTGCTGGTTTCAATGGCCACCCACCATGTTTTTGGTTCAGATTAGATACTTTTTTCAATGCAGATTTTTTTGGCATAGAATTCACACCAGATGGATTTCATGTAGGAATAATGTTATTGTTCTTAAGTTTTACTTTCAGACTGCGTTGAAATAATGTTTTATTAGTTTTTTCGTCCATTTTTTAAAACATACCTAGAGATTACAGGGGAACCCAAGGTATATACGATGGAGACTGGGGGCAAAGTTATAGCCCTATTTATTTTGTCACTAATGAGTTAAAGTGACGGTCACATGATTGTGGGTTTGCAGGCAATCACAGCTGTGTGCCCAATGCTGAGATCAGCTTTCCGCATGGTGACCACACACTGACGCTCACCTGCTTGCAGGACATAGAGGCTGGGGAGGTAGGCTGTGCATTTACTCTTATCTGTCTTTGTTAGTCTCGTTTTGTCGTCCCAATGGGTGAAGATGTCATGTGCAGATGTGGAATAAAAGCTGGTCATCAGGAAGTGATCTGTAGCATTAGGTTGTACTTTTTTTGTTCCATGAAATTGGCTGAGCATAATTTTTGTCCATCTTTGTTGTTCCCACCTTGCCATCTAGATCGGTTCAGATATATGCAGATGTGAACTAAAATCTGGTTTTCTAGAAAAAGTGATCTGGAACATTTTATTGTGAACAGTTTTCTCATGAAAATGAATTGGGCTAGTTAGTTTTACTTTGCCTTTTTGTTTTTTGGGGGTGTGTGGCGGGGTACTTTTGTCTTGTTTTCTCATTAAGTTTAAGTGCTTTATTTTCAAAAAGGAGATCTACATCAGCTATTTGGACGAATGTGATGCAGACCGCAGCAGGCATAGCCGGCAGAAGATCTTGAGGTCTTTCCCATAATTTTCTTGCTAGTGTATATGTGTGCGCTTGAGTGCCTGTATGCGTTCGCATTCCATGCAGGATCTGTTAGCATGCACATAATTGATGCAGTCATGAATTAAATGATCTGTAGAACACTGAACCCAATGAGCTATGTTCTTACTTAGTTAAAGCTAAGAAAAACTTGGTTCCTCTGAATGACCCTTAAGTCTCTTCCTGATAATATGAACAGTCTTGTCAAGTAGCAGATGTGAACAGTATTATGTTACTTACGAGTTGAAAAAAGGTTAACTTAAAAAAAATACAGATGTTTTAACATTTGTTTAAAAAAGTACTGAGTTTTTTTGTTGCATTGCTCATCTCCATAGCTATTATAGTATTAACTTTAAAAAAAAATAATTGTAAGGGACTTTTTTTCCTTGTGACATTTATCCAAGCATGTGGTAATTTCGAAATTCAGTGTTACACAAACATTCACAGAAACATGCTGGTTGATTTCAGAGAGAACTATCTCTTTACCTGCAAGTGCCCTAAATGCCTTGAGCAAGCCGACGATACTGATGAAACTTCTGAGGAGGAGATGAGCGATGAAGATGAATATGAAGAAGAAAGATACATGGATGACTAAAGATGTGATGTCATCAGCACAAGCATTTGTGCTTCTTTATTCATAAACGCTTGGTGCTACTGCTCATGCAAAATGGAAGTTTGAATGAACAGAATTTTTTAATAAAATCTGTGATAAAAGAACTTTTGTAGTCACATCATTCCTCCTTTACCTCTTGAGGCCAAAGAAAAGAGAGAGAACAAAGAAGAAGAAGAAGCAAAGATAAAGGAAAAGAAAGAAAAAATGAGAACAAAGAGATAATTTGGTTGAATCTGTTTGCAAGTCCTCACATGATCGTTAACTTGAATGTTCAAACCAAACATCCTGCATACTTATCAGTCTATCATCAAGGGAATCTTTATGCTTCCAGATGAAAAGGCTAAGTCTGCCCTAGGGGCAGTAAAGCAAGAATGACAATAAATCCCCAGCAAACTTCATTAAGTTGGTGCAATGACCGGACGCCTCTTGTTTAAGTTAGTGCGCTGCACATGTAGCAGCTTTAAAGTTCTGGCTCTGACCAGGTCGTGCGTGTCCCGTAGCGTACCTGTGCTGGCGTCTGTGTATGTCATGGATGGGCAGTTGCCATGATATCAGGCATATGACTGCCAATCACAGTGCAATATTTGATATTTATGTCCATGACTATTGTATTGCCAGTTGGTTTGGTGTCAGGTGAGAGGGTTCTCTTTGTATTTTTAATTTTAACTGGCAATTTTTAATTTGGAATACTGTGCATTGATATTTCCTGAGGGAAGTGAGTGATCATAGCCGTGGTTGTCATTTGGTACAGATAAACATTTCAATAATCAAATGAAAGAATAGGCCAGGTCTGACAGAGTGAAGAGATCCTTCACCTTGTACTGCCTTGTGTTGTGGGATACTCTGCATTTTCCACGTATCGCCCTAAATTTACAGCACAGCAGTATGATCGAAGCCATGACAGTTGTAACACTGCTTTTTAGTCTGATGGAACAGGTCAACCTTCTAGACTGTGAAGCCTATCATAACTGCCTGGAGCATCACACTGTCTGTAATTTCTAGCAAAACTTCCATGCTCGGGGTGGCCTTATCAATTTTTGTTAAATCTTTTCACTGCTTTTTAATTTTTGGCCCCTCTTTTACTTTTAGCAATGCATTTAAAGATACTAATGCCTTTTCTAAAGGCACTTTTCTGATTACACCTTTTTTTGTTGTTTTTGTTTTACTGCCTGATTTTCTGACCTGAGTGCCTGAGAACCCGACCAACATGAACCGTGCTGCATCTCGTGCTTCGTTTGCATTTGCCTGTGCAGCAGCCATTATAGACTCTCGCAAACACATTTAAGTTCTTGACGGCCACTTTTGGTTATCTGTATGGAGAGTTTCTGGTGCCAGTCAATGGATACTGTATATAGAGACTGGTTGTGTACACGAGTCACGCTTGACAGCCCAGAGGAAGGTACAAAACAATGTCCCCATGCTTTCTTGGCCTGCTCAGTTTCCCGAAAAACATTTCTTTGGCTTGTGCTGAAAAGAAAAGAAGATCCTGTTGTCAATATGGTGGACGACCCCAAGCGAGAACTCGTGGTGGTGGTGGTGGTGATTTAGAAGGACTGCTTCCACCTTGCGGTGATTTCGCACTATGGGGGATGGGGTCCTATTACTAAACTATGCACTGAAAGAACCAACAGACTGAATGCTGCAGTAAGATGGCCAGTGCTAACAGGCAGTTGAATGTGCAGGGAAATGGCTGAATGGAGTCTGCACAATGTTTAACTCGAGGAAATAATCCTTGGCCCACAACAGGATTCGAGCCAGCAACCTTCCACCTGCTAGTCCGCAGCTCAACCAACGGAGCTATCCGAGCCCCATAAAAGCGAGAGCCCGAGAACATGTCCCATTATTTATATCAGGCCCCTGTGCTGGTCGCTTTCACGATGTCCAAGTGGTTCTGATTCGGAATGGTTACGTCCTCAGACACTAAACAGCTGTAGAGTTTGTGGAAGGTAGAAGAAAGTTTGTGATTTGTTTACATTTTGCGCAAGAACATGTACAAATAAAACATGCGTGAGTGAAGACCTTCAGCTCCATCTGGTTCTGATGGAGACTGTATAGGCTACAGCTACATGTATAATTGTAACGAAAACGGCGATAATGCACTTCGTCTGGTCACCACGTCAGTTGTCTAGTGAGAGAGTGCTCGGGAGATCATGATATGGGAGAGTTGAGACAGTTACCCTTTTGTCTGTGCAGTTTTCATATTTGCGAGTGTGACTGGCACCCGACAAGAGATCTGTCACGGCGGACCGCACCTTAACCTAACGGACTCGACCTCTCCAGAATTACAGAACAAACTTTTATGGTGATCTCGTAAATATACAATTAATTGAGCAATCGTCACCGAAACCTTTACTGCCCCGGGTCAATGGTTTCTACACCAGAGGGTGACGACGCTATGAAATAATGTGAATGACTAGAGAAATCTACCGAGGGAAAAGATTCTCATGCTCTGACACGCTCGCTCAGTCTCACACAGGCAAAACACTTCTTGCTCAAGAGCCCCCACCCTCGTAAAAGACACAACTGCAGCGAACCGTTATTCAACATATATTTCATACAATGACTCGACGACATCAAATATATCTACAGGTTATTTACAGAGAATCACCATGCTCGTGTGTAGGGTAAGACGCTGCCTGATTACGTCATACCACGAGGAATCAGACAATGGAGATAATCAAACTAAAGCCAGAGGGGAAATCACACTGCAGCACGGCCTATGATCCCTCTATATACCGATACAATAAGTGACTGACAACAGAGCACCTACTCTTGTCACTACTGAAACAACTGTTTTACTGCCATACACAGCTCTGAAGCTGTTCAACGACCCAACACTTCACTCTAGCTCCTCTTGGCGTTCGCTCGGCCACTAGCCTTTGACGTCTCCTGTCTCCCGCAGGATAAAACCACCTATCTTAATCAACCCGAGTCCCAGACTCTAAGATAGTTATGGCAGAGCAGTCCTAACCTATAAGGCACACTAGCAGTCACTTACTAGTCTATCTCGTTGACTTGTCGGCGAAATACACCCAAACTATTTAGCGTGAGTACTGTAGCTGCTCTTCCGACGTCCTGGCTAAGATGGCGAGGGGCAGAGGTCCCTGGGTCTACACGTGTCCGCTTGTCTTTTGGTCCTCCCTCCGTCTGTATATCTCTCACTCACACTTTCCCCTGCTTAAGTAGTATGCGCCCTCGCGCCCAGCGTTCACGGGAATCACCTTAAACCAGCTTAAACCAGTTCTGGCCGGCCTAGGCTGGCACAGAGCAGGTACCCTGACTAATGACGTAGCGTGCACCTACCAGGTGTCAAGAAAGGGAAGGGGGAATAGGCTAACCCAGGGGTGACATATGACAAGATCTTGGTTTGTATTGTAGTTCTTGCCAGCATCTCATGACGGAGGTACATTGAGTGATGAAGGGAGTAAACAGGTGCTGCATGCAGAGAAAATACCTGTGCCAGATACTGGATATGATCCTCTGTATCGGTGACACACACGTCACCTACAGAAAGAGAGAATTCGGAGAGCCACTGTCGATCCTTCGAAGCCACAACTAAAGCCGGGCTGCCATGGCTGAGTATTTGTTGGACAAAACAGGGTGATCGAGACCCATACCTAGCTGTTTATAACAGAGATTTTCTTTTTTCATTTTTATAATTTTGGTTAAAACTTCTCGTCACGCTGGAGAAGAGTGTGAAGATTAATCTACGTCTCCAGATCGATCGATCGATCCCAAACCGAGCAAAAGTAATCTGGAGTTTGGCGGTTGTTACCCGTGATCACAGAGGAAATTTTCTTTATTGTGGTTCTGTGAGGCTGGCTTAATAAATCTTACGGCGTCTATTTCGTGCATTGCTACACAAACGGCAGCAGAGTGTGGCTTAAGCCGGAAGTAGGTGCAGCGTACGTGCCTCCAGTGACATCTAGCGGTATCTACAGACGTCATTACGTGCTTCCTGTGTCATCAGTCTTCCCAACAGCCACATCCGCTCCGGGCAATCCCGTTTAAGGAAAATATTCTGCGCAGGTGATATCAGGCGATCATATGTACTACTGACGTCACGATCAAAGGAGACTAACTGATTTCGTGAATACAGGTCTTTGCTGACATAACTAGGTTATGAACACGAGACCAGAGCCCAAACTGTTCAGCGCCTGACTAATTATTGTAAGCCAGCGTGTATTTCAGACAGCCATTCGTTAATCCATTGAGCCTAATCAACAGCAACAACACTTGCGAAACAGCTCTTTTCTTCTGTCTTCTTTTTTCTTCTTCCTTTCTTTCTTTCGATCGATTTGATTTTGTTTGGAGGCGGGGGTAGAGAACAGTCATTGCCATTTAATTAATTGGGGAAAAAGCATATTTATTTGCGTATTTCTTTGCTACAATATGAAAGTACCCATAAATCTGACATAAGAAGGGGATGCACCAGCACTTATGCTATGGGCGTTTTGAAGTACCTACCAGTGGTGCCCAAACACCGAAAGTCCCCCAGACGTACGCTGCTGGTGGTGAAATGTGGAGCCCACCAAACCTCCCGGAAAAATGAATAACGGCTTTCTGTAATGACGACGACAAGCGTTTGGAGGTGTCTAAATGACAAATGAACGAAATGTTTGGAGTGGTTTTTTTTTCATTCTCTGCAGGCAGCTGAACTTCAATAGCTAGGCAAGATCTGTTTAGACTTAGATTTTTTTGCGTACTTAACAAAGTCACCACCGCCATGCTGTGACAGTTTCTGACAGGTTTATTTACTCATGTCGTGTTGTTCGGTACAGTCATGAGCAATCTTCGTGCCGTGAGACAAGCGGTTTATACTCTAGGCGACACGTGCGTGATGCCTCTGGGTGTGCGTCAAATGATACCTAAACGTCATTTAGGTGTGCGCGTTTTGGTGTAAATATGAGTGTGTGTGCGTGCGTACTTGTGATAGTGTGTGTGTGTGTGTGAGACAGAGAGAGGCTGGTGGGGTGGGGGGAAATAAAGCGTATGTGTTGTTTCCAACTGTCTCTTTCTTCACCAGTGACCGGAACTGTCCAACAGATGGAATAAGGTTTGACTGACACATTTCGTTCAGCATGCTTCACTGACATTCTGCTGGCCAGTTTTCGGAGAAAATTTATGATACCACATATTTTGTGTGCTATATTTTATATGTGCCGTGGTCTCAGAAGAAAATTTTGACTTAACATTACTAAGAACAGCGCTTTGAAAGAAAACAACAGCTTGTGAAGTCTGGCATGTCAAAATCAATACCACTATATGCAGCGTCGTCGCTTGTCCCCGGAAGGTTTTGTTGTCGCTGGTGTTATCACTACTACTACACGCAAAGTGTTATTAAGTACCCTTTAGTTGCAAAAAACTTGTGTCGCTTTGCTCGTCTGAAGACAACGTTTGTACACGCTCCTCCTTAATCTTGTCCACTCAGGGACTTTATAGATGAAAGCAGTACCACAGACCTTATATATATGCAAGGTCTGTGGCAGTACGCAGCCAATCCAGCCGTTTACAAGTTTTGACGAGGCTGTTTCCCCCTAAACTGGCAGCGAAATATTTGCATGCACTGAAGACTAAAATTCAGCTTTGACAAAATTAATTAAACCACCCAGCTTGTTTGGACGTATGGATGAGCTCGTCTCTACATAACCCTGTTTTGCATGCGACTTAGTCTTAAAGAAAATCAAAGCTGACGACAACCAAGACAGATGTCTAGGCAAAGGCCTTAGGCAAGCCCCCATTCAGACGTCAAGAGTTTGCACAACACGAGGCGCATGGGGCTGTCAGCCATTGTATAGTACGAAGTGTTTACCTTAAACAATTCTGAAGAAAGTTCACGATGCTGTCCGTATAATGTTACGTGAAATCTATGAAAGCTATGCTAAAAGGGCCGTGAATAAAGTTGCAAAGGGATGGTCTTCGTCAGCAAATCACTCATATCCGGAATAATTTCGTTTTTCATAGCTTTTAGCAAAGAGCAAATGATATATCTTTCGAACAAATTAACTTGTGGACTTTGTTACCAAAGTGCATTTTAAATGTGAGACATAACAACCAAAAGGACAATTCTTGAGAACAAACCTGAGTGGTCTCTTTTCAATAGGTATTAAATAGTTGCGTCAGGGCAACAGAACTTTCTTTTATCTCATAGACGGAAATATCAGCAATATTAAGATATTTTACGCTTTGCCTTTGCATAAAAGGGTGAATCTTCTTTTTAGCCCCGAATATCTAAATGTCAACTATCATTCTATCTTGTTTGTCTGTCTGCCTGTTTATCTGCTTACCTCTTTCTCTTTCAGTCTGTCTGCTGTAAGTGTACCAACCTGTCGTGCGCACAGCGAAGGACTCAGAGACATGCACACAGTTACTGAGCTTTTTTGCGGGAAGGGGGTAGGAAAGATCCACTAAAAGGAAAACAAACAGATGGGAGACATTCAGCGTTATTTTCCATTCCCGCTTACAATAATATTAAGGCAAATTATAGGTAGGCGGGGGATCATTTCAGCCGTCCGAGCTCTGTTAGTTTAATCAAGCCTCGTGACCATTTGTTTGTCTTACAGAGTCACTAAATGGGATGATATTTAGAGGCGGATCACTTTTCTTATCAAATTTTGTCTACACAAGCGTAACAGGCGGGAATATTCTGAAACTGTTTCGGGCTGTGAGGAAGTTGAAAATGGGTATTAAAAATGCCTTCTCTTCTGTGGCGTTCTTAAGGTCATAATGAAAAGTATACACTTTTGAGACATCCCGCTGAGGCTGCTATTTTAGAAAAATACTTTTGAAAGCCTCACATAATAATAAAAACTCCCAGGTCTTATGGGTGTCATGTAGAACAACGATCTGGGAATGGGGACGAGGGGAAAAAAGATCACGAAAGCGACGATGTCAGAGAGTGCAAAAAAGGAACAGAAGATCGGGTGCAGGATAGGATACAAATAGAGAAAAGAACTGAACAAAAACTGGCTCACGTGCGTAAGGTGTGTCTAAAAGGGTTCATTTAATGCATTTCACGAAAACATTAAAAAGGTTCTCGTGCTGTCACCTCACTATCTGTCGTTGTCAATCAGGATGTGCACGTTTATTCTTTTGATGAATGTCTTAAGGGCTCGGACAAGTTGGGCACGCCCAACACAGTTGCACGTAGGCCACTCTAATGTACGATCGACTTTTTAAAAAAATGACCAACGCGATTTTGATCGCGCTGTAAGAAATCCATCAATTATGAAGATGAGTTGGACAGAAGGTTAATGAACAGATAAAGTTTTGTTGGTGTGTGATCCAGAAATCATGCATCTCGCCGGTGCCGCTCGCGACGGCAAGGACGATAACTCGATCGAAGATCGTGCGAGCTTTTTGTCATGGTGACTGGTCTTGTGGAATGTTGTCCTGTAACAGTGACGAGTGCTTACCCAGCCTGAGTCCTCCACTCGCCAATCTTTTCCACATCTTACCGTCCCTCCTTTCTCTGCTTGGGAAAACTTTGTCAAATGCTGCTTTGTTAGTCTGGGTCATGGAAATGGCGTTATAACGGCGTCTCCGTAAAGAAGGGAAAAGAAGGTTTTGGGAAGCTCTCTTTTGCTTGGGGCCAATATCTAAAGAAACAAACAGCGGGAAAGGCTGAGAAGATGGGACAGACCGGTACTCAAAACATGAGCAGGTCTAACTGATAATCTTTTTCGCATGCGTTGTCAGATCAATAAGTTGTACAATTTAAAAATAGTTTCGTTTAACTGAAAAGCCCGTGGGGGGAAGGGGAGGGGGCCTCGCAATATCCAGGATAGTACGAGTGTTCCAAATCTTAGACAAAGCTATCACAATGAAAGGAATAAAAGAAGCAATCTCTGATGGCAATAGCAGACATCTGCAAGGACAAACAGATCAAAGAATGTGCCGCAGGCCTCAGTAAACGCAATATTCTGACGCATTGTGGAAGCTTTCAGCTTTGACTCCTCCCAGCCCGCACAGTTTCTATATCATATTTATGCTGCACCATATTTATCTTCTACCTTTCTTCGCTGAGGAATAATTCGAATTTGCTTGTTTAGTAAGTGCTGTTGTGGAGACCACTGAGTTTTTTGATTTTCAGTTCTCGGGACGTCAGCATTGTGAACTTAATGCACTGTTCTCATTCTTCACACGCCGTGTTCGTTTGGATCTTTCTAGTTGACCGCACGTCGAGGGTTTTATGTTACAAAAAGTCTGTATGGCTAATACAAATAACATGGTATCCGGTATACACAGAAAAGAGTATTGTGTGTGACGCGCTACATGTGCTTAAGCACAACAAACGCAAACAAAAAAGATAGTCTAGACAAGATACGTGGCGAATCGTGACAGGCCAGGGAGAGACGACAAAATGTAAGACTTGCTTCGAAAAAATAATACAACTCGATTGAGGAAGGAGAGATTGCAGTACAGCGTTAGTACAAAGCGAAAAACGTCTGCAGCGCTCCTTCTCGTCAGATCTAGCCTTATGCTTCCGTTGTCGTTATATATTCACACGCTTTTCCGCCGTGGTTCGCTAGTTAGTAGTAACAGCAGGACTAAATCATCGGGAGAAGAGAAGAGTGGATAAAATGTTTCAGATGTTTTTTTTTCTAGATAGTTTTTGTTACCATCTGGGCAATTCTTCAGTAATGGCGTTGTCGTGTATTATTTATTTTGAGACGGCAGCCGTTTGCGTGGCAAAACTTCTGCTGTGTCTGTTCATGCCGCGTCCTTTGTCACGAACACCTTTGCAAAACAAACAGACCTTAAGTAATCAATCCTATGAAAATCTGCGTCATCGTGTAATGGTTTGAAGCAAATATTCTCCTCAAATTCAGTAACATGGATTTTTTGGCATAATTTTAAGGGGAAATATTGTTAACGTTACATGTATGTCCACACACACAAGAACGCACCCACCCAAGCACGCACGCACGCGCATGCATACGCACATGTTCTTAACCCTATGCACAAACCTAGATCAAGTCAGACAACATCTGCTACGTAAAACGTAACATGTTTTAACGTTATCGTTTGCAATAAGTTAAGCCTTTAATTTGAAAAAAAAACCCCATTTTGTACTGAGGTGGGTGTTTACCGAAGAGATGAGATTGATAAAACCCTTCTGTGGTCCTGTATAACATCCCGTTTGCTGACGTGAGTCTTTAGCCCACTCTGTATGTCAACATTAAATAGACAAGGAAGTTGTCGCAACTCACAAAATTGGCGATGCCGTTTTTAAATTGTTATTTTGCAAATTATTGTTTGCGCTATAGATTTCAACAAAAAATAATGTAGAATAATATATAAGTAATGATTTAATAAGGATAATCAAGGAAACCAGGCAATAAATGTAATTTATTGAAGTAGTTCCTGGTATGTTAACACAATGAGTTTCCTTTCTGTTAAAGCTGTTAAAACATTATTTTGTCGTTTAGTGTTGTACTATTTTGAACCGACTGACATTTCAGCAACCAAATTCATGTTATTAGCAGGGTTCTGTCTCTAATCTGCCATCTTTTCTTGGCATCCACAGGCGAGGCTGTCAGTCTTGGAGACTTCAAAGTTTGAACGGATGAACAAGTCTTCAACCACAATGTGCCCTGAAAGTGTGTGTCAGTGTGCATGCTTGTGCGCGCATGCCTTCATTTAATAGATACTGAATTGTATGATCTTGTGGACGAAACAATAAAAAAAAGTACAACTCAAAGATCAAAGAGGAAAGAACCAGGTGAAGTCGATATACTAGAAACATTTCACACGAAATATTTATCAACCCCTCACATATTATGGTAACCCCCCCC
>SMGT01005565.1:104442-124250 GCA_004794575.1 Lanistes nyassanus
CCCGTCTTTATCAGAAAAACAAGAAAATGCTGGGGGAGGAATGAGAGGGGGGACGAATCCAAGAAGGCTTACCCAGTTTCCTGACATGACAGGTTTATAAAAGTGAAACTGCTTCGATTTCTACCTGGATATCTCAGTTGGGAGAGCTGCGGACTAGCAGGTGGAAGGTTGCTGATTCGAATCCTGGTGTGGCCAAGCATTATTTCCTGGAGTTAAACTTGGTGCAAATTCCATTCGGCCATTTCCCCGCACATTAAACTGTTCGCACTGACCATCTCACTGCAGCTATCAGTCTGGTGGTTCTTTCAGTGGATAGTTTAGTAATAGGACCCCATCCCCCCATAGTGCGAAATCACCGCGAGGTGGAAGCACTGTCTCTCTAAATAACCACCACCGCCGCCACCACCAACAGAAACGGTGACACGACCAAGCGCGAAAGTGAAGAGGGTGAAATGCAGCACGGACATCCCAGACTTCACATCACATAGTGATATGCAAATCCGACGTCTATGCCAATGAGAAGTTTGCTAAGGATTTTTCGAAAGTTTCTTTGTGTCTGTCGTTCTGTCGCATATAGGCCCCCTCCCTGCTTTCTTTTCTCTCCCTCCTTTTCGCTGCAGGAACGTGTCCTCTATGGTCAAGTGCTTACAATGTTAACTCAGGGCATAAAAAAACGGGACTAGTCGACACGTGCACTTGTAGTCAAGGCATCTTGAAATTTTCGCCTTCAGCCACAAGTCTCTCCGAAGGACCCGTGCCCGCTGAGTGCAACCATTTGACTGCTGCGTGTCAGATGCTGGTTACCGGTGATTATACCAGCCTAAAACAAGCTTCGACTTAAATCGTAAAATTCTCGATAAAGTTACTAAAAGTGCAGGTACGAGAATGGAAATACGGACTTCACTTTTTTATACATTACTGGACTGTCCCCTTTGGCTTTGGGGTTAATTTTTAGGTTTATTTTGTTTGTGTTTGTTTTGGTTTTGGTATTTTGCGGCAAATCAGCAACTATGGTTATGGCAGAGATAAGGTTATGGCAAGAAGCGAAATACACAGAAAAAAAACCTGTGCCAAAGCCGAAATCTTAGCCCACAATCCAAGATTCTTTCTGGTTTGGTGGCAAACACTTCACATGACCACCTGATTGTTGACTTTGCATAGTCGATGTGGCTGGTAAAAGAGTTTAAAATTGATTGCTTATGTAATTGTTTAGCAATGTCTCTAGGTCTTCTGAACGTTTCCAGAGAGTTATATTACTCTTCAGGTTTCACCTCCATCGTTAGGACAAAGACAGACCCCACGTATCTCAAACCAAAGCACATATAAGTGTCGGCAGTGTTTATAAGAAAATTGTGTTTCTGCTTTTTGGAAACTTTTAAGTTTTCATCATCAATTTTCTGAATCATATATTAATTAAATTAAGTAAGGTGGCGCGAGTTTTAGGCTGGTTTCGTTTCATTTTGTTGAGCCGTGTGAGGAAGGCTTTAGACAGGTATTTATCACCTCAGACATCGGAAAACAGCACAATGACACAGGTCCGATCCTCAGTTCACTAAGTATGGTTCGTTTATTCTGTTGACTGATATATCCTCGTCACAAGGCCACGTTTTTCCTTAGCGTCTCTAATACCGCAGAAAACAAAGGCGCTTGCATCATTTCCTGGTCCATGCTCTGTTTACTGCCATTTAGCCTTCACCTTTGACCGTGCTAAATGTAGACTTTATGATCGCATCGCGATAGAGGGCTTATAGCTTGTATCCTGTTGTGCCTGTCATAAATGTGTTTTTTTTCGAGTGTTTTCTCACTGGATTAACTAATAGGCTACGTATCACAAGTTTTGTGTGTTTTGATTTCTAAAATTTCAAACGCGGAAATTTTTTTGTATTTTTTGGAAATAGAAAAATACCCAGCAGCTAGAACACAGCTGAATGACGAAAAAAACCCCGAAAAAACCAGAGGCTCTCCTCTTCAGTAAAAAAAAATAAATAAAAATAATACTGGAGTGACAGGATGTCCCATAGCAGTTCGAGTCGGTGAATCCCTTTCGCCGACTCAGCAAGAAACCTCGGTGTTATTATTACCTCTAAAATGACACTTGACAAACACATTTCCAACATCTGCAGATTCGCTTATTTTGAACTCAGAAAAATCAGCAGCTTCCGTCACCTACTGTCAGACCAGGTTGCAAACACATTTGTATGTGCCTACGTTCTGTCTAAACTCGACTACTGCAATTCCTTGCTAGCCGGCTGTCCTCTGTATCTGCTACAGAAGTTACAGAAACTTCAAAACTCGGCCGCTCGCCTTGTCCTGAAAGCGCGCAAAACAGACCATGTCACACCTCTCCTCCGCACTCTGCACTGGCTCCCCATTCAGGCTCGCATCGACTACAAGTTGTCTACTCTCTGTTTTCATTTCTCCACCGGTGCATGCCCCAGCTACTTTTCAGAACTTACAATCTACACTCCAGCGAGACAGTTCCGCTCCTCTTCCGACGATCGCATTCTCGCAGTACCCCGCATCAGGACAAAAACATATGGACAGCGCATGTTCACCTTCTCGGCATCCACCCAATGGAACTCACTTCCCCACAACATTCGACACTCCCCATCACTACAGACTTTCAAACGAAACTTAAAAACTTTTCTTTTCCGCAAGTACCTTGACTGACGTCGCGACTGCCCGTCTGCATTAACTTACAACTTTCTCTGTTCATCCTCTCTTATGATACTTTTGTACCCACCTGTGAATGACGGACGATCTGTATCCTAACCTGTTGGTCAGTGTTGCGTTCATCCCTCCCTCTGTGTGTGTGTGTGTGTGTGTTTCGTTGTTTTCATTAGGGTGTCTGTGTGCCTCGTCCGCGCGAAGTGTGCATGAACTGTTTTCTCGCGCGTTAAAAATCTACATTTATTATTATGTCAAGGAAATTTAAAAGCTGATAAAAAAGGTTAACAGTCTGCCACTTCTGCCAATAACTAGGGAAAACAGTCACAACACACAGAGGAAAATTTGCCGATGCCATCGAAATTTAAAATGCTTTTTCTCCAGAAAAGTTGATTTTTTGTGCTCCATTTATGACCGTGTTATATGGTAAGATGAAACGCAACATTATTTTAGAAAAGCACTTTTCTTTTATTCTTTATCGCTTCAGTGAAATCGATTAGAAAGATCATCTCGGGAGAAGGGTTTCTCACAAGAAATATTTCCTGAATCCCCAACCCCCATCCTCACACGCTTCTGTTTTGCGTGCACGGAGCCAAACTAATTCTTCTACGTCTGAAAAAAATGAGAGTGAACTGCCTCCCAAGTGGGGACAGATGTGACACTGCGAAATATGGTACCGAGACTACGAAACAATTTTCTTTCAAAAACACGTGCAGTTAGTGGCCTGTTTTTAAGGGCATTAGTCTTGCTCTCAATTATTTTAAAATCAAGGACCTTTCATGTTTTTTTCGGACAGTTGACGATGCAGTAATTCTTCGCAGCAGCATTCAGGCAGCATTCACGTGGAATTCGACAGTGATTACAGGGACTTCATTAGTCTTGCTCTTAATTATTTTAAAATCAATTTTAGGTTTTCTTCGGACATCTGACGATGCAGTTAATCTTCACGGCAGCATTCAGGGTGTAAGGGGTAGGTCCTGTCGCGTGTACGCGCGGCAAGCCTTAAGTCAACGTTTCACTTAGCGGATACGTTCTGCAGTACGTCACAGATGTCCGAGCCTAGCCTTATATCCATCGTCACAAGTGGGTGAGCACTTGCGCTTTGGGACCGGCGGCGAGTGAAATTCCCACCGACTTCGCGCACGCATACGCAAATCACCTTTGATCCCGCTTATGCTCGTGGACGTGTAATTTATGCTTGAATTTATACATGAAAACAGAAGTCATACCACATACCAAATCCTAATCCTATCTCTCCGCCCCCCACTCCCCCCCCCCAACCCTATCGGAAGCTAATGTGGGTTTCGAATCTGCGACTTTTTAACCGTATAACTCAATATCTTTACCACTCAGCTACCGACCACCGTGGATTGGTCTGTTCACTGTAACTGTAAAAGGTGACGCTGTTTAAAGGATATGGTCTGACCTATAATTATCTGTTGTTGTGGTCCAACACGTGAAAACTCCAATTCCCTGGAGCCAATCAAATGACGAGCTCTAGTTTGGAGGTCTTTCCGGGGGAAGGAAGTGGGGAGCGTTTCGGGTCACAGGGGTTCACGGGAAGGGTAAGGGGTACGGGTTAGGGATTGGGTTTGGGGTTAGGAGAGGGCTGGGGTGGATGGAAGGGGAGGAGGCTTATGAGAAGTATGATCTTCGTGGACCGGCCTGGGCTGCGGTTAATAGACATGACTTCGCTAGCTCTCAAGATGTTTTCTAAGGACTTTCTTAACTGAACGACGTTTTTCCAGAGACCAGACCCAGCAATCTCGGGTTTCGGTGTAGGAACAAATACAAAAGCATCTGGCTTAGCTATAAACCTACATGTATGGTGCATCAACGGCATATCTCCGAAACGCTGAAACCAGATACACGTGTTTGGTTTTTAATTATTATCTTTAATTATGCGACCCGACAAACTATATTTTAAGTGAGTAAATAACGGTTTTAGTTATCGAATGATGAGTGAGCATATGCACGAATGTGTAAATAAATCAATAAATAAATGTAAAATTTTGTTATTGTCGGTTTAAATTACTTGCAAACTAAATGAGTAGCCAAAAATACGTTTAAGTTGGCGTTCAGTTCAAGTGCTACTTTTCTGCAGTGAAGGAAGGCTTTACCTGCCAAGCAATGAAAAATCAAAAAGAAACTTCGGACGAACCCTGCCGTTAAATATTTAAAAACCCAAGCCTATAAATCAAGGAGCAGCCATTGCGTTTTTATAAAACGCTCGAAACATGAGCTCAGTGAAAGTGATAGCCCTACCCTACTTTCTTGGAAAGCAATGATTGGTCACATAGCACATGTCTTCTCACCTACCATCCCCTCCTTTTTTACTTTTGGTGGGAGAGGGGGTTGTCACTGTGATAACACTGTCTGTAAACAAGGTCGGCTACAATAAAAGGCTTTGAGAGTCAGAGACCGTCACAATCCGCCTTGGTGTCTCGGCCTACGCGGCGACGGATGTGCATCCGGCTGCTGTCTGAAAGTCGACGAAGCAGCGAAAAAGACCGAGAGATTGCCTGAGCAGCGAGTCGCGCATAGCGCCTGGTGGCCTGAGCGAAGCTCGCGCTAGAAATCCGCGGTGCGGTTTTGCTCATCCGCTCTTCTTCGTCGCACAGCCTGGGCCGACATCGACGAGGGCAGCAGCCGATTGTCTGGTCAGTTCGACAGCGCCAGACCTGCTGACAAGATGGCCGGCGAGTGGCTGGGGAGACTGTCCACAGGAGGCCCTGGGGTCTTTCTGGTCAGTGTTCTGGTACTGGTGGAGGTAGCACAAGTGCATGCAGTCGTGCGGGAGTACTACGTGGCAGCTGTAGAGGAGATCTGGGACTACGCGCCGTCAGGACGTGACCTCGTGCCCTACATATCCAAACGCAAGAAGTGAGCGGAAAATACTTGCATGTACTTTATTCTTTGTCCAGTCTGTCTTCAGGGTCAGATTTTATTTTATGGGCATGTTACAATACGAATATGAATGTGTATATGTGTGCATGAGTACAACTGAATTTTCTTCCCTCTTTCTTGTTTCGTGCACGTATTGTCATATACTTTTCAAACACTGTTGTTGTTTTTTTAATTTACTGATATGGTATTTTACGATACATGTGCTATAGCATTTCATATATTGTATTGCGCCTCCTTTTTTTTACGGGTATAGCGATCTCCAGGCTTGTTGTCAATAACTTGTAAATGAAAGGTGTAGCAAACCGAATGCCAAAATGTCGCCAAGTCGACCAGACATTTTTTAAAGAGAGAAGCGCTGTTAGTTTCTAAGAAAACCTGCAAGTCAGTTGCTGTCCTATCTTCACAGAGCATATTTATTATATCTTGGTTTAAATGTTTCTCGGGTTCGTTATTCACTGTGTGATTACGGAATTCCTAACTCTTATAGCGGAAGTCCATTCGCAGAAATTTTAAAGCCGGGAAGCAGTCAAAGAAACAGTATCATTTAACACGGCGTCATCACTACGAGAACTTAAAAGGCCACGCTTCCTGCATTTGGGTTACAACATCCTTTTCCTGTTGTTAGTCTGGGCGTGCCAAGCACCAAACGTGACCACTCTAGACGTGCAGACTTGACAGTTATTGTTCAGCCGACTTCTGTAGCCAGTTTCGGTCGTTTGAGAAATATGAATGCAAAACAGAAGACAAAAAGCATCGCAAGAGTGTTAAAATAAGTCACCATTCATGTGTGTTCGATGTGATTTAATAGTGTTGTCGCGCCTCCACCAAGTTGTAATGACATTGTCTCCAGTGGGATTAAGCGGTCGCGCGCGCGCGCGCGCGCACACACACACACACACAGAGAGAATGTAAACAGTCGAAATAGATTTGATCTGGACTTCTCAGTTCTTAGCATCTAAAGTAATGCAATAATGGGTTGTATAGGTCTCAAGCAGGTGTGTACACTCCTTGCCTGCGTCTCCCATTACGAGCAATATCTTTTCTTTCCAACAGCGGCGACTCACAAAGCAGTGTGGCCGACACCTATCTACAGCAAGGCCCACAGAGGATAGGCAGGAAATATAAAAAGATTATGTACCGCGAGTATACGGACAGTACCTTCACGGTCAGAAAACCACGCGAGCCGTGGATGGGATTCATTGGACCACTCATTGCAGGTGAACGCGGTGACGTCATTCACGTGTGGTTCAAGAACATGGGCAAACGAACTTTCTCCATGCACCCCCATGGTCTGCAGTACAAGAAAAACAGCGAAGGTAATAGAAGGTATTCGGAAATGAAGAGTTGGGACAAAGAACGTAATAAAAAAAGTCTTTTAAAAGACAGGGCACACCATTCGTGTCTGGCTTGTAAGGTGTTGTTACCTAGTGTTATATCATAACTTTGTTCCTAATCAGCCTTTCAGCCTTTTTAAAAACCATTTAGATGACGGGTGGAAATGTCGATCTTTGCAGTTGTAAATAAATCTACAAGTTCGGTGGGCACACTGTTGATAGCTTTAAAATAGTTTTCCGTGGAAATAAAATCTCAACCTACAACTGTCGCCACGCGAGACTGCCAGTCATTTTTTCCTTTTTTGGAATATCGTTTATTAAGAAAACATATTGGGCATCTCTATTCCTCGTGGGTGTTTGTCTTTGTGAGATAATTTTTCTTTCCTTTCCATGGGTCAGATCTTCGTTTCCTAAATGACAAAAGTAGAATTTCTGCTTTACTAATTAGTAAAGTTACAGGTATCTATATTCAGATTGCAGAAAGTCTTTGATTTACTGGAGAGTTTAAGATGTTTGCATAGTTATAATTCAAACTATCGAAATGTGACCACTGAGACGCAAATGCCATCTGGATGGCATAAAAGAAAAAAGACTAAACCAACTGACCCACCCACTCACCCCCCAAATCATCACGAATGTTTTTAACTTGAACAAACAATAGTACTTTAATGGTGTCATCGCATTGCTGCAAATAGGAAGTACAGCTACTATCTACGTTAACAAAAGTAATCTTTTTTGAAATTTTGCTTGATTTTTGGAGCAGCAAAGAGTGATTTTGCTATGCTCACCAACATCGGACCTCCCCCCCAAAAAAAAATTCTCCCCAGATCCGCAAATTAAAAAAAAATTAAAAATAAAAATCCAAGCAATACCAAACAAAATCTCTCATGCACGTGCGTTATACCGACACACCATAAAGGGAAATTCTGTTAACATTTCTTTTAAAAAAACCCGTAACAAAACAAAACATTAATCGTTAACTCGCTACCGTCTTTAGGAATCTTACAGAAAAGCATCTTTTAATCTAAGGGGCTTTGTACCAAGACGGGACGTCTGGTTCTGACAAAGCAGACGACATGGTGCCACCTGGACAGGTGAACAGGTATGAATGGCTCGTCACCGAGTCGTCATCGCCCGCAGCAGACGACGAGGACTGTCTGACGTGGACCTACCACTCGCACGTGAACACCCCGCGCGACGCCAACTCCGGCCTCATCGGCATTTTAATCACGTGCAAACCAGGTACGTTGTCTGCAGTTAAGCAACAAGTGGACGAAGAGACTCGCATCCAGATAATAAAATATGAATGTGTAGAAAAACCTCCCTACCTGCATCGTACATAATTACAAATATCTCCGTAACACAGGACTCGCGGATGACTCAGAGGTTAGGAAGCGGGCCTCCGAACTGGAAGGCGTGATCGCAGGGTGGTTCGAAACCCATGCGCCGCTATTGACAGGGTGGGCAGAAGGGAAAATAGTAATGAAGAGGGAATGGCATAAAGAAATAAAAGAAGAAAGGGTGGAAGTAAGAAAGATGCAGAAAAGGAAACTAAGAAGAGAAAACCCCTTTCACACCTCGCTACTCGCTTTTTGATACAGGAACCTTGGGGACACTGAAGCAGAAATACAAGCAGTTTGCTTTACTGCTGAACGTGATGGACGAAAACGAGAGCTGGTACATCGATGAGAACATTCAGATGTTCACTAGTGCGCCTTCAACAGTTGTTAAAACTGATGCCGATTTCGTGGTAAGTATTTGATGTTCCGAGTAGATCGATACGCTTGCCTAAACAAGAGTAATGGTTGAATCATTCCTCCAAACTCTGCCTCATACGTGGAAGTTTTAATATATTTACAAACATCAACTAAATGTCTGACCCACGTCACTAGACCTTTAGAAGCCAACAAACGTAAAGCTCTGCTCGATTGACTGAAAGGCCCATAAGACCTTGTTTTCCCTTGCAGGCGTTGCCACGCATTAGGCACCTTTTACATAGTTCCAAAACGTCACACTAGCAAGAAAGAATGCGAGCGTTATTATGGCACCTACGCCTACACAAGGCTCGCAAGACCTTGTTTTTTTTCTTGCAAGAATCGCCACCTGTGAGCCTCCCTTTACATAATTACAAAAACCGCCACCCACCATAGTTCGCAATACGTTACATTTGGCCAACGTATCAACGCACAAATCCTAATTACATAGGCTCCGCAATATATATTGTGCTGTAACTTAGTATTTTCCGACGAAAGGTTGGTTGGCTGGTCGGTCTGTCGCTTCATTTATTCACTGCTTTCAGTTAAACGTCCGTTTAATACCCCGCCGTCCGACTGGTCAGCTGAAAGGACGAAAACTTAAAGGGAAAAAGTAGTCGAGCTTTGCTGAGGTAATGATTATCAAAGCATGACGTGTGCGATGGGCGGGTTTGAATACATCGTGTATAAGCGGACAAGAGTTGCTCTTGGTTTTCGCAATCCATTTTTCCAGCAACAGTGTCAAGAGCGCATCCTGGTTTTTTTTTACCTAAAAGGCGCGTAGTTATTTCACCGGTTTTGCAAGCAGAGGTGAAGCGGTTAACGCGTGCTGTATTTTCAACAGTGTTTTGAAATCCCGCTGATCGCGCAAGGAAACATTTGGCAGACGATTCAGTGGCATGCGATTGTTTAGAGAAATGTCTTCTGCGACTGGAGCACTATACCTACAGGTTCTGGCTTAAGGCCGTACTTAATCGGACAACTATGCGTCGTAGTTCAGCAAACGCAGATGTACATTTCGTGGGGATGAGACATTTAGAGCAAGAACACGAACAGTGGGAGGGGCGAGATAACATTTTCGAAAGGTGTAAGACTACCCCTCTTTTTGCGCCCTGACAATCGAGAACGTCTTTTTTCGTGTTTATTTTCTTTCTTATGTTTGTTCTTAAATTTTGGTTGGCAGAATTAAGGTAGTATAAAGAAAGGCAAGCCGAGATTCGACAGCCTATCTTAAGGTCCTTCTTATTTTGGGGGACTGTGGTGGAGGTGGGGGGGGGGGAAGTAGATTGCGCAGGACACACCTAATCGAAAAGTCATGGGTTTTCAAGTGCACGTTTAGTCGAACAGAGCAACCATTATAATAAGAAATGATGAATCTGCTTTTCTAGATTTTACCGCATGTGTCTGTCTTTGTGTGCACGAGCGTATGTATGTGTGTTGGTATGTTTATGCATGCATTTATGTACGTATGGATGGATGTTTGTATGGATGGATAAATGTATAAATGCTCACGTGCAAGAGCGCGTGTCTACGTACGTGATTGTGGTGTACAACGTTTTCAGTCGTTCTTAATAGTTAACGTGCAGTTCACTAACATGCACGAACTCTCAGCCATGCATGCATGCATGCGCAAGCACACAGATGCAATCCTTGAGTAAAAATATTGGTATCCACCTGACCGTGACAACCGTGTTGCTGTGCGTGTAAATCACGTCTCTGATTATTCGATGTCGCAGAGTGAATCTATGCTGCGTTGACAGAGACTACTTCATTTACGGGTCCAAAAATAAAAGGTCCTCTCAAATGACCAGACGGTTCTACCACTTTGGTATAAGACAAATCTGGGTAGAAGCAGCTGCTTCGGGACTTTCACAGATAATCGCTCATAGATAAGCGTAGGAACGTTGAAATAATAATAAAAATTCAGCGACCCCTGATGTGACACACGAAGGACAGGAATGTGGTTGTCTCGGTCGTGATGGCCACGATCGCGCGAAAAGGACTGTGTTTGCGTGTCTGGCTGCTGCACGTGGATCATCATCATCATCATCATCATCATCATCATCATCATCATCATCATCATCATCATCATCATCATCATCATCATCATCATCCTCCTCCTCCTCCTCATCATCATCATCATCATCATCATCATCCTCATCATCATCTATGCCTGAGGCCAGAGAAAACCATTTGTAGGAAAAAACGCATAGATGCGTCAGAACAGAAACCACTTGACCACGTAAAGTCCCTTCCCAGAAACTAAACTTTGCTAACGACTAATGGGTGTGGTCTTTAAGGAAAGATTGGTTTGTGTTTTCCCTGCCAGAGATTTGGTTCATTCAGAGACTGCTGAAACATTTAAAATTCTTTAACACCATTTCACGTCAAGCGAGCTCCGATGTCCTACCAAAGAAAACTGATGTTGAAAATGTTCGCTTAAATTGCAGGAAAGCAACAAAATGCACGGGATCAACGGCAGAGTGTACGGGAACCTGGAAGGACTGACGGCGTGTGTCGGTGACAACGTCCTGTGGCACCTGGTCGGCTTTGGAACCGAGGTGGACATTCACACGCTCAGCGTCAGCGGCCACTCCTTCCTGTCGGACAAACACAGGTGAGTCAATAACTGCCTGATATTGTTGTGCATAATTGTAAAACATATTCGACCATCCCGTTTGACAGTTGGAGCAGCAAAACGAAGAGATTGAAGCGATTCACAAACCGGAAAATCTGCCTCAGCTGTTGGTGGCAAGGCCACATGGTTGACTAACTTTCCCGAATAAGTCCATACACAAATTATTTATTGTAACGCTGGCTACAGGATATGTCCTACCACCTGGCGCACTGGCCGACGATCATTGTCAAGACGAGCTTGTGCAGACTTCGCTAACAATAATTTTGTAGGGAACACAGAGGATCAGGTTACGATCTACTAAGTGGTGCAAAAGCGATTTCAGTTGTTGAAGAGGTACAAACTATGCATCTAAAATAGCACAAGTGGGCGTGCGTGCGTGCGTGCGTGCGATTGCGCACGTGCTTGTACATACGTGTGTGCATGCGATTGGTGTGTGTGTTTGTCTGTGTGTTTGTGTATGCTGCTTGGGGGTCATGAGCATGCGCACTTAAATGAGTGCATGAACACAAGGTATATTTATCCGTTTTAGCTAAGGGAAACCTAGCAAAATTATCAGATTCTCCGTATATACACACATATATATATATATATATTACTCAAAAGAATGTGATCGTACCTTCAAGATGAGGACTCAGTGATGCTGATTGGGGCAAGACGATTGGGTGACTGCGGGAAATCATCGGGGTCCAGAAGTTAGTCGCCGATTAGCCAGTTGAATGTTTTGCTTTTCATCAGATTAATGAATGAGATACATTTCGTCTTCATTGTAACTATAGGTTTGTCTTCTGGCACCATGAAGCGCGTGCAGTTTGTACTGGTCTTTTGATTCGTTTAAGTAGTAAAAACGCAATGTGTTTGTGCCACAGGATAGATTCTGTCAGCATGAATCCTGTCGACTTCATGACAGCCACCATGAAGGTCAACACGCCCGGCAAATGGCGCATCAACTGTAATGTAAACGACCACATTACTGGTGAGCATCATTGGCATTATTTAATGAAAAAGAGCTTTGGTGTAGTGCGTGCGTCTGTGTACGTGTGTCAAAAGAGCGTTCTTATGCATGCGTGCGCCACTCTCTCTCAGAAAAAAAGACCCTCTATGACGGGTTTCCGGGAATGTGTCCTTTCACTTTAAGAACCTCAATTGTGATTATGTTAATTTACACTTCAGAGGGGACAACGATTAGTTTTTGATGTTTTTTCCTTTACTAATAAACGTATCAACAAGCCCAGTAGAAAACGTCGACTACCATCCTTGAAGAAAATTGCGAAAAATTATTGAAAGAGATTTTCTCGTTAAGTTTATCGACCTATTGGCTTAACAGGGCGTTTACACAGATCGACTAAATTGTACGAAAGCAGTCGTAAAAGTCGAATCCAATTATCTCGCATATTAAAGACTTTGTCTAATTTCAATTAATGTTCCTCTCCAACAAACTTCTCACTTTGTTTTATTGAAAACGTTTTTCCATACTTAAAAATTACGTTGTGTTGATGCAAATGGCGGGACTAGTTTTTTCTGACTTGTTTGATACGACTTGGTCGATCCATGGGCTTAGCGCACAAACCTCGTGTTAATAAACTCACGGGAATAACGTTTGGGTTTTCTTTCTTGTCCATGGCAGCTGGAATGGTTGCTCTGCTGGATGCTGTCCAGTGTGTAAACAAAACTGCGGAAGCTTTCTCCCTGTCCAACGCCCACATGTTCCGGAACCACTACATCGGTATAGACGTCATGGAGTGGGACTACGCGCCTTCAGGAATGAACGTTTTCGACGGCACCCCCTTGTCTCAACCCGGAAGGTAGACACTCAGTTTATAAAGACTTAGACCATATCTCCTTCACAGTACATGTAGAAATATTTTTAGTCATCGAAAGTAAACGGATGCAAAGCGCGGCAAAGCTGTGGCTGGTTGAGGTTATGCCAAGCGGTCCGTTTCACACAGCCCGGTGCATTCCAAATGGCTGAAAGTCATCCTTAAGCCAACAAGCGATCCCCATAGTAAATCAGTCTGCCCCAGACGTATGGGGAAAACTGTGATATACTGTATAGAATGGCAGTTTCCAACAATGAGGCGCGGCACAGTTTTCCTGCCCTTGCCATGCTAGAATCTGGGAATTTCCGGCAGGGAAAACAGCGCTTTTTGGCTGAAATGATCACGTCTGACCACATGACAACCGCATTTGGAAGTCAGAAATTTCTCAGCTACTTTCACGAACTTAGTGTATACTAAATATTACATATTATTCAGTCTACAGGATATATTATATACTATACACTCTATGCTATACACTATACATCAGGGACAAACATGAACTCTATTCCTCATTTGCCTGGTCAAGTTGTCAGAAAACCAACTTGCCCGGCAAACCAGACAACTACCACTTGCCCAGAATGTATGTGATAGCATTCTTACAAAATAAAAATACACTCACGGCCTGCTATGCATAATCTACAGTAGTGTATTTACAACTGTCAAGTAAATCAACAATAGTACCTCCCATTTACGACCGTGAACCAATAGTCTTTTTTTTTTTTAAAGGAGGCGGGTCTTAAAAGGGTTGACAAATGAACGACTTGAGGCCATACATCTCAACATCAAAGGGACTTATACACATTCACAAATGAAATTATTTGAAATGAGGTCGTTATTTTTACTTCATAAAATACTGCATATTTTTACTTAAAGTTTAGAGAGTTCGGTACTGCGCAGAAGTCGTAAACTGCAACAACAGTAGAGAAGTCGAGGTGGGGGTGGGGGATAATAAAAAAGGGGCACATATTAGAGTAAGAAATCAGAGATACCACAGTGTTTACTAATTTACTTTAAATAGATATTTGCAAATTTACAGCGCTGCACTAAACAACAGTACTGACAAGGCTTCCTTGCCTCCTCAAAATCCAGACCACCAGCAATTTAAATCCATTTGCGATTGGTTGTAACTAAAAATAGCATCCAATGGGAGACCGCTTGTCTTTACGAGCAACATACACAGTGTGTTCAACCAATCTGTGGTTCCACTGGCATACTTGCACTTTGCGTTTTTATCCATCGACTGAACATTGGTAGATGTCGTTAAAAGGACAGAAATCAGTCGCCCGGTCGGGCAACACAAACTCAAACATGACTTGCCCGACATGAGAGTCTGGTTGCCCAGGGGGAGAGCTTGCAATTCCCGCCGACTTGGATTACACACGCGCGGTGCATCATATGCACTGCGCATGCGCCTGCTGGTTGCTAACCACAACAGATAACAAACCATGACCCCTACACAGCGTCACTTCTTATAATTGCAATGAAGAGGGTAAATTGTGGTGATCGGTAGCTAAGTGGTAAAGACGTGGCTTTTCAGTTCAAGGGTGCAGGTTCAATACCGATATTAGTTTAGGGTTTGGTGTTAGGTAGGACTTCTGTTTTCATGTATGAATTCAAGCATAAGTCCCCAAGCATAAGTTAAATCGGGATAAGAGGTGGTCTGCGCGTGCGAGCCCCAAGTCGGTGGGAATTTCAGACTCGCGCCCCGGGCAGTCGGGCGGTGTTTAATGTTGGTACCTGTGTACTTGTTGGAGAACGCTGCTCATATGGCATAGCCTTGAAAGGCATATTATGTTGGTGGCACACGTCTCGGTAAGTCGACTGCCATGTTATAGCCTACGTGGGGTCCGTATCTGCGTCCTGCATTGTCTCAAAAGCAGACGTGTACAGCTGTGGCAAGGTTACGCTGCTTATGTTGCTGATCTGTCTCGAATAAAAATTATGTTATTCAGCGGAATCCCCTTCCTTGTAGGGCACGTCGGCAGGCCAACAGATGCTGACAATACAGATCCGGGTTTTTATTTTAATTCCTCTTCACAAACCAGGGATTTTCATACCCACCGACATCAAACCCGATACACAATAGCCGACATCCTGGTGTAATTTAGTAGAGATTTTCAGCCAGACACGCCTGTCCGATACATTCATAGGCATATAACAGACACCCACTCATTAAATACATGATACACATGTGAATACACTCTATAGATTATACGCACATCGCCAATATTAAAGCATTTTACAATTTAAAACAGTTTGGAGGATCTCAAAGAGTTATTTGTGAACGTTTGTTGTTTATTTATTAAAGGCCGCAAACGGTATTTGCCACGCAGGGAGGCAACAAAATTCTATCACTTCTACCTTTAGCTCACCTTTCTATGGCTTGCCCTTCTACACTGTCCGACCAATTGTACTGCTCAGAAGAATTGTAAAACCAGCTGCAGTTTGGCAGACAGGTCACGGGCGCGTGTAATTTTGCAAGAAGACAACATCCGGCCCCATGAACTGGGATGCACTTTGTTTCATGCTGCAGCAGTGAAGGTCAGTGCGGGTGGAAATCAGTGCAGCCGGTTCGTGCACACCACATGAGGCAGTTAAAAATGTGCACCCATGACACCAGACGATGTGTTCTGATTACATGCGCTCAGGTCACAACACAAAACTGAACGGGCGATCAACCGCAATGCACGCTCAATCCATGACTAAAAAAAAATAAATAAAAAAATCAGCCACTGTTGAGGGATTGTTTTGTATCTATGGACGTGGGCCGTTTGTAACCGTTCCTCCAAGATGAGGACTCAGTGATGCCGATCGCAACGACCAGACGATTAGAAACGGGCTGCGCGAGGCTGCCCTGTGTTCAAAGTGCGACAGCAAGTGACTTGCATGGAGTGAAACTTAAGGCGATTTAGCACCTACGAGATGCATTGGTCGCCTCATTAATGAATGAGGTAAACTTAAGTGTCATTGGGATTACTGTTTTGCGTGTTGGCATCAACAGCCACTTGAAGTTGGCACTGGTCTTTCAATTCTTTGGAGCAGTATAGCTTACAGACTTTATTTCCACTTCGACCGTTTTTTCCCGGGACGTCACGTCTTGCCAATCCCTCTGAGGCGTTGCTGTCTAGAAACACGAATTCCCCACTACATGGTCAAAACATTTCTCTCGCATTTAGCTCCCCTTACACACATATTCGTTTACGCACTGAGTGAAGCTATTTACATTAATGTCAACTCGTCTGTTGTGTACTCAGTCCCTCTGAGCTGTACGCCAAGAAGGACAGCAGTCACATCGGCACCAGGTACTACAAGGCGCTGTACCGCGAGTACAAATCCGCCGCCTTCATACAGCCGAAGGAGCGCGGGCCAGACGAGGCGCACCTGGGATTCCTGGGACCCGTGCTGAGGGCGGAGGTGGATGACGTCATAGCCGTGACGTTGAAGAACAACGCCCTCCGGCCGTACTCCATCCACCCGCACGGCGCCGTCCTCGTCAAGATGTACGAAGGCGCCCTCTACAACGATAGCGACACCTGTAAGCATTGTCTACCCTTTCCTCTGAGTGATTTTGAGCACATTACAGACTACAAGGGAAATCGTTGATTGCCGTTTTCGGTCGCTGACAAAAGCAAAATCTATGCCAATTTAACCTTTTTGAATAACGGTGTGCAATAAAACATTCAGAGAACGAATAAAGATCACTAAATGAAGAAATGCGAAAGAAAATTCCCCATTTCGGGTGTGATGGCTGTCATGAATCATTAACTTTTTGCTTCAACTTGCCCCAGTCAGCGAAAAATAAAAAGTATATTTATCAATCTACTTCTGACTGTCGGCACCATCTTAGACGTTAAAGCTTACGCCAGTGTTTACGTCAAGCATTAGTTGTACCAGGTGTGACATCACTGGCCTTGCCTGGTTCTCTTCAGGTAAACATGTTTAGAAATCTTGACAAGCGCTATTGTAAAACAAGTCTCATCTCACATCGTCACTCATTTATGACACAAGGGTTGTATGCAAATAAAACACTGATTTCTTTCTTCGTCCTCGTTTGACTCCAGTCAAATCAGATGACCTTGTAAAGCCTGGTCAAAAGGTGACCTTGTACTGGTACATCCCGGAGAACATGGGGCCAGGGCCGGCGGACCCCCCTTGCATCACCCGCCTGTATACGTCATCATCGCTGGACATCGTAATGGACTCGTACGCGGGCCTTGTGGGACCCATCCTGGTCTGCCGCAGGGGGGCGCTGGGTGCCGACAACAAGCAGGTATTTTAAGTTGGTTTTTGTATGGTACATTGCTCAAAGATTCTTTTGTTACTGTAAGTATAAAACAGTGGTTTTATCACTTGTTGTAAGATTTTCTGAAGGACGTCAACAGTGAAGAACAATTACAGAAGATACGAAAACGTGAATTCTGGTCAAATGGCGTAACTAGGCAAACATATTTAAAATGCCCATTAAGTACATATGAAGACAAATATTAAATTACCAATTAATAATTGAGAGCACATAACTGTAGTTATAAACTGTAGTTTCTGCTAAAAAGACAAACATCGAGCCTTAACTAGAATCTTGGTAATCTGGGACATTAAGATCGGTGTCCTAACGGCTGTTGTTGTACTGAATTTCTTTGTTTCACCCGGTGTAATTAAGATTTTTGTTTACCTTTATTATGAATATTGAGTAGCAATCCCAAATATTAAGTAATGTTACCTTACTGCTACACTGTTTAATCAAATTGTCAACGCGTGTTTTCAAGAACTGGTATTTCATAATGTGGCGTCGCCTGCAGTTCCTGCAGCGTTCAACAAGAGGGCGTGAGGACGTGCTTCGATTTTTTGTCTGTTGATCGCAGAAACAGATTGATCGCGAGTTCTTCCTGATGTTCTCCGTAACGGACGAGAACAAGTCGTGGTACATAGACCTCAACACTCAGCTTGCCGCTCTTATCAACTTCAACCTCACAGATCCCGACTTCGTCGAATCGAACCGCATGCACGGTGAGTGGGACGCGGCAAAAAACCTAGATTATCTCCCTTAGATAGCGCCTGTGACGGTATCGACATTTGACGCCAGGGTAGTGGGCAGTGCGCTGATGCGCACTGACTTTGTACAAAGCGTACATGGTCTTTCGATTAATCTCACATCGAAAAAAGAATACAGACGTACTTGACATCAGGACACAGGAGAAGCCAGCTGACAGCAGACATAACTGCACAATTGCGCCGGAAAGAAGTGAGACAAATGTTGCAGTCAGGGGTACAATAGAAGAATCGACTGATTATAGAAAATAGGCTCTTTTCTAAACACTTTGCGGATGCAGTACCTGGCTAATACAAACGGAATCAAGCTATATAGACTGTCGATACATAAATAGAATCCTTTTATGTCAGCGATAAGGAAGGCGTCGGTATGTTTTCGGGGAGATAACCTGAGAGGAGGTAGAACAGGCAGATTGGGGGAGAAGGGGTACATCACACATCGTTCTCCAAATTAAAAGACATCGGTAGTGCACGTGGTTCAAAAGTTCCTTACGACTTCTTTCATCCAAGTCGAACTGTGTGCGCAGGGTTCACTGTTCACGATCCTTGTAGTAAAAGCTGGCTCATAACGTTACCCTGCTAGGATACGTTTGTATATTTTCTTTTGGGGCTGTGTGTATTTGCGTATGTGTGTTTGTGTGTGGGTGGGCTTGCACCTGTATATATGTGTCTGTGTGTGCATGCGTGCATGTGTGCGAATTTGTGCTTGTGTTTGTCCATAGGAATTAACGGGTACATATACGGCAACCTGCCCGGCCTGGACATGTGTGCGGGAGATCGCGTGTCGTGGCACGTGTTCAGTCTGGGGACGGAGGCGGACGTACACACCGTGTACTTCCACGGCCACGACTTCACCGACTTCGACACCCACCGCAGCGCTGTCGTCGTCCTGCCTGGTCTGTCCAAGTCGCTGTACATGCACACCGTCAATCCAGGTAGCAAATCATCTCTAACCGAGATATCACCCCTCCCGTCCCCTCTGATCACTTACCCTCGATGTAGACAAAGAATTTTAAGCGGCTTCTTGTATCATAAAACTGACACGACCTTACGGTACATTACCACTTCTTCAGGAAGAAACACTCAATACCGAAAGGTAAATAAAGTGAAATAAACTGTAAAACAAATAGGAGGAGAGGAAAACAAATACAGATGTCTTATTCTTCAGATTAAAAAAAATATAAGATTTACGCCCCCCCCCCTGCTACATCCGAGAAATAAACATGAATTCCTAAAGAGGTTATTTATTAAAATGGTGAGTTTAGAAGATTGTAGAAAGGTTGTTAACCCTGATAACATTACATGGTGTTAAAAGTGGGACACGGTATTTGAATGCATCTGTTTGTGTTGTGAACGTGAGAACGCCTGGAATACTACTGTAGTTATTTTTCTCAGCGCGTTCATCGTGTCAGCACTGGCAACAGGATGAATGTCATACATAAACGGAACACTGGAGACAAAGAGATCAACTTAAGATGCGAGTAGTAATAAAAACAGATGTAATGCTTTAAGGTTGAGGATTCTTAGCAAATGTATTTGTATAAAATTTACGGCAATATAAAAGAAATCTTTTGTGAATCATTCTGCCAGGTGAGTGGGCCGTTGTGTGCCGTACCAATTCTCACTACAGAGCCGGGTCTGTAGC
>SMGT01005565.1:125092-164641 GCA_004794575.1 Lanistes nyassanus
ATCCTTGGTCCAACCATCATCGCAGGGGCCTTGGACACCGTCGTGGTGCATTTCAGGAATAAGGCCTCCAGGGCGTACAGTATTCACGCCCAGGTATGGACTAAAGAAACAAAAACACAAAAGAAAACAAAACAGACTCAGGATCGCATACTTATTAAGCCGGAAATGGGTTTTAATTGGATTATTATGAGACTGCCAAGGAAGAAAGAGACAAAAAGCAAAGGGGTTTGGGGACGTGGGAGTAGCTGGGGGTTTGGGGTGGGGGTAGAGCGAGAAAAGCTGAGCAATACGACGTCACGCAGAGAGTGAGCATGGAATGCGAGTATGTATGCATGCCTGGGTGCGTGACTTTGCGCATGTCGATGGACTGAGTAAGCGAGTGAGTGTTTGCAACTTTTGTCGTCAGCTCCTTAACTGTTTTGATCTTATCTATGTAGCTAGCATTCTTTTCAAACGATTAATGCAAGAAAATTGGCTTTTGTGCAAAGAGGGAACGGCATTTACGAGAGATCTTCGCGCGTTTCCTCTGTGCAGACGCCAAAATTGTTGCAGTAAACAACTGCTTTTGTTTGTTTATTTCAGCTATTGTTAGGAAAGCTCCGGAAAGTACATGTAGGTTTGTTTCATATGTTTGCGCCGGACGAACTTTACACTAAATATCGGAAGAAAACATAGTACAAAAAAAATCCAACCAAGTGCACCATAGGCTTCTTCAAATTTCGATGAAGAATGTCACTTCAAAGCTTCGCCTCATAGATCTTAGTGAAAACATTTATCTGCCCGGAATATTGAATTCATTTGTTTGGATTGTTTTGTCGCAAATGTTTGGACTGATTTGTTATGACTGACTATATTTTAGTAAACCCCGCATTAGAGACAATCCCTCTCTTAACAGTTCTTGGTTTAAAGGGGCACTACTTGCATGAAATGGGGCTGTCATGGAAATGTTTGTTTTTCAAGGTAAAAACTGTTACTAACCTGAGCTTGGCATACATCAAAATGAAGGAAAATGAATGTACTTTTGAAATAATACAGATAGAAAGACAAATGGAGTACTGGAAATAAAGTATTCCTAATTAAATCACAAAGCACAGGTGTACGCACAGTCCAAAAAAAGTAAGACTGTAAAGTCACAAAGAAGGAAACTTTTTTGTGTTCTCAATTATATCAGATCTGATGCCATATTGTGAATGCCCATGCAATTCTACATAACATATCCTAATTTTGTTACATTATCTTCTCAGATACTTGAGATATTGCTGGTCAATGGTACACACTCATTTTGGGATTTGTGCAGCTTAGGATTGGGGAATGATTCATAAAGTTGCTTCACAAAACCAAAATGACAAAATGGCCTCCTATTTTTATGTAAACTTACATTTATAAATAATTATTATATATTATAAATGCCTAAAGATTAAACATATAAATCCAAACAAGTCAGGAAATAAAATGTGTTTGATTAAATTAGAAAGAATTATGCACGCCTGCCTCCCTGCTTGAAGAAAACACTGGGACACTGAACTAGGCCTTCAGTGTTGTAATTACTAATTTTAATTGAAAACTGATTTTAAAAAACCAAATAACTATAATATTGGAAATGTTCTCTCTCATCAGCTACACAAATAACTGTGTTTTGCTTCTTCTAAATCTTACTGCAGTTCTTTCATAAGCTGTTTACAACATCCGCAAAATAACAACAGTCGATATCAGTAATGCATGGACCACAAAAAAATGTTTTAGAGTGGATAAAAGGTGACAGGATACAAAAACACAGAATTGTGAAAATGGAAAACAGGGTAAAATTTTTAAAAAGTTATCTTTATCTTTTTGACGAATTATGTGATATCAATAAGAAGGAAACAAAGGCTTACATTTGAGCATCTCAGTTGCAATATAATAGATTTGATAAAATATTCTCAACATCATTGATCTCCTCAACATCCTTATCAGAAATCTCAAATGACTTATCTTCTGAGTAGAAACTATCAACTTTGAGCTCCGAACTGCTCATATTTTCAAGATATTAGACTTTGAAAGCACTGCCCAAAACAAGATGGTCGCGAGCTTGGTATAGCCTCACTTCATGGCGGTTTGAAAACACAAAAGTAGCATTTTTTTAACATTTAAGTGACAAACTTCAAAACTTTAATCATTTCTAATGATAACTTAGCAGGAAAGAACAGTTTTTAATGAGAAAGCTTAATGTGATATAAATAGAAACAAGGTCACCATGGCGTCGATGTTATAACATCCATAGTCAAGGGGGCGAACTGTTAAGAGTTAGAGACAATCGTGCCTAAGGGAAAAATCTGAACTTTTTTCCAGGGACTCTTTTACAACAAAACTTTTGAAGGTACGTCTTACGGACGTGACGCAACAGCCACGCGCGGTGTGAACCCTGGCCAGACGGTGACGTACGCGTGGTCAGTACCCGTGGAATACGCTCCAGCCTCTGGTGACCCCAACTGTATCGTGCAGGCCTACTATTCTGCCGTGGACCCCACGCGTGACGTCAACTCGGGACTTGTCGGTAAATTGACTAACTGGCCTTGTGTGATTGGTGGTCCTGCTCAAAACTCATGGCGTCTTATTGCGAAGATCTGTGTCCAGCTGGTATAAGTTATCCATGTCTCTCTGGTGAAGTACTTCCTTTTGGGGATCGTTGTCGATATACATTTCATGTGACTGAACAACAATTTGTCCACGCCGTGGAGTACAATCTTTTCTAACTCTGCTATTTTAGTGAACTGCGGACTCAATGTCAGTTTGTATATGCGTTTTTTACGTAAATTGTTCGCGATTTTTTGGCATCTTCTGGTCTTATCCCAATCTCGCCACATCTCTTATTCTTTTCCATACACGAGTGGCCCCAGACCAGATGCGAGAAGCACTAACTGTTAGAGAAAATTTTTGATGTAGTTGGTCTGAAAAACATTTTGCATCTCATTTTCCATATGTTTAAAACTGCGATGAAATAGTCTTCTCCAGACAGCTTGCTAAAAAACATCATGTAATATCGAAGCTAGTCTTTACTTCTGCAACTAGAGGCTGGGCAGATGGCTGGAAGTTGAGGCTCCCAAGCAATGTTACAGCTATTAAAACATTCACTGAGTAAACATCTTTTTTTACAAGCACGTTAAAGACTCATTTACATTCTGTTTATTCAGAGTTTAACATTGTTTTTAAATTTAGTCCAGATTTGTTGAAGAGTCTCAGCTTCTTGGAAGCTGCTGTCAGAGGTTTCCTGTGAAAACACAGAGGAGAACGTACACAATAAACTGTTCTTTGACCCAACAGGACCTTTGGTGATCTGCAAGCCTGGGATTTTGGACGCAAGCGGAAGGAGAACTGACGTGGCTAAATCAGCGCCGCTCTTATTTAGCATCTTCGACGAAAACGAAAGCTGGTACCTCGAGGAAAACATATTACGTGCTGGAAACGACGTGGTTGACAGCCTGGCTAACCCAGACTTCCATGAAAGCAATCTAATGCACAGTAAGAAACCACTGGTTTTTTTTTACTCGGTGCTTGAAGCACTTCCCAATCCCATCCTCATCGCAGGCATCCGTCGGGACTGATTATGTATGCCCGGTAATGATTCAAAGCTTACCTAAGCGCCTTCCCATCTGTCGTGCAGGTGTAAGCGGCTACATCTACGGGAACAGCCCGAGCCTGGAGATACAGCGCTACTCGCTGGTGGACTGGCAGCTCATGACACTGGGCTCCGAGGTTGACATCCATGACGTGCATTTCCATGGCAACGAGATCACGGTGTACGAGAGCGGCACGCACCATCGCGACGTGACGCAGCTGTATCCGGGCGTTTTCCGTGACGTCACCATGAACGCCACCATGGCCGGCCGGTGGCTGCTGCACTGTCACGTGCACGACCACATCAAGGCCGGCATGGAGACCATCTACACCGTGGTGGAGCAAAACGTCCCCATGTTTGGCGAGATCCAGGCCAACTGAGGGACTGAATATGATCTTGTAAATACAGACTTTAACCATCCAGCGTTCCCTTTAATCCAAACAAACTTTTATTGCTCAGACAGCCTTATACAAATTAAATATTATTTTAAGTATAGTTTTGTTGATCCTTTTCGTTCAAACAATATTTTACGATTTTTACTGACCCTTATACAGGTTAAATATTATTTTCATCTAAATTCTCTACGTATGCACCAATCCAAACTAATCTGGCAATTCAGGTACTGTTTGGGATGAATTAGAAAAAACTTTATCGAATATTTTAATTCTCTGAAGTTCTAACACCTGCTGGGGAAAAAAAAGTATCAGAAAGAAAGAGACATGAATGAATCTCGATCTGATGTTGTCATTGTCACCGATATTTGTGCTTCCTCACTGAAAATAACAATGTGTTACTTTTGAGGTCCAGTTGAAACTCTGGAAGAAAAACATTTTAAATAAAAGCTGTGATCAAATATTTCTTGAGATGACATCTTTAATCCTTTAATGCAAATTAGGAACTTGCATCAAATAGAGAGAGAGAGAGAAAGGAGGAAGAAGAATTTTTTTTAAAAGAAGATGTAAAAAAGACAGCTATGGCAAAGGATCTTTGGAAATGTTCTATTAATCAATTAGTTCAGTATCCTGCATGCTTAGCAGGGTGCCTTATAGCACGCACGCACACACATCGAAAAACATGCCAACATCATCCTTAAAGGTCTAGTAGAATAAAAACGGAAACCTTGCGTGCTGAAATACTGTATTAGAATGCGCCAAATGAAAGATTGAACCGTTAGTCTGTATTTCTATCAACGTTTATTGAAAACAAAAGCTGCATTTTTTCGATTACGAGCCTACTTGTCACGTGGATTGTGACACTGGAGATCTTGGCTTTTGTTTGTGTGAGCGATGTGAGACAAATTCTGGAGGAAATGCATATGTGGGACACGGTAAGAAAGTTTATTATAGGGGGAAAAATGTCGTGGGGGTGGGTGGGGGGATGTTTGAGCGCGATATTACTAAGGGGGAGGGAACTGATTGAAAACGTGCTGCCCTTCCTTGATTGTGACGTAAGGGATAAGGGCGTCCAGATGCTGTGTGTAACGATTCGGATGACCAAGGTCTACTTTCGTGTGAGAGTGACAGCAGCTTCTGTAGTGAGAATAAACTATGTTTAAAATGGCCATGAACAGATTTTACACCCTTGGAAAACGAACCTTAATACCATGACATAGGTCTAGACCAACAGCAAAGACACACAGTGAGGTGGTCTCCACCCGTTTTGTTTCCACCGACTGGTAAGCTAATAAGTGATGATGCGACTGTTTGGTTGTTTATTTTTTGCATAAAGGCCGTGCGGTAAGATAATAACCTGTGTCTAACACTGACTTTTGATCCTCCATTAAACTGTATTTAGAAACAAATGGCAGCAACTTGAAGTCTATACGTGATTTGAACACTTAAAATTTCTCGCTCTCCCTTGGTACTAGAAAGTAGACAGTCACCAAAATGACTCATCAGTTTTGTTGTAAAGAAACTATTCTAGTTTTAAACATCTTTTTTAAACTTTGAAGTCTGAGCAGCACATTCAACGTCACACATGTTCAGTGAACTAAACGAATGGTTAAAGAAGTTGTAGGGCCAGAAGAACCTACCACATTTATGTCAAAAAGTGAAATCGCAACAGTCATTCGTTTAGAGCCCAGTCTTCTAACAAAACCATTTAATTAGAAGTCTGAATTTCTACGTGCTAGTAGATTACAGCAGTTTACCAGCACCACAGAAACATCACCCATCTACGGTTTGTATAAGCTACCTTAATTTTATTGATATGGTATACAGTAAGAGAGAGTAGATTTTTGAAATGATGACAATCAGAATTGATTTGATATAAGCAAAATATGTTTGTGGAGGTGTACAATGAAAAGAGACTGACGAAGCCCTTATGTAGTTCTTTTATAATGCTTTGTTTTCTAACATAAGTGCACGAGAAGTTTATATTGTTTTTAGCCTACTCTGTATGGGAACAATAAACAGCTCGGCACGTTGTCACCAGTGACTTTTACCGCCAATATTAAGCACAGTGAATCATTATTTATCTGTTCAAAAAGAGTTCTGGCATCAACTAAAACTGCGCAATAACGTACCATTTGTGAAACTCATAAAATTGATGATGACATTAGTATATTTTTATTTTGGAAATTAATTATTGATAGCGCTATAAACATCTACATGTGGGTCATTTAAAAGTAATGCAACTATATATAATAAAGGATTTAATAATAATAAGAAAAAATTAGGTAATTTAATTTATTAATTTAATCACTATCATATTAACAATGAGTTTCTTTAAGTCTTCAGAACATTTTTCGTTTGGTTTAGCGTTGAAATATTTCGAACCGACTGATATTTTATCAACTACATTTGTTAATTATGAACAGGGTTCTGTCCGTAAGCTGGGATCATTTGCCATCCTTTGTTGACGTTCACATGCGACACTGTTAAGTTTGGAGACATGAAAGTTTGAAAAGATAAACGTGTCTTCAACTGGCACTGTGCATTGTGTGTGTGGTTCGTGCTATAGATGTTTGAAGCATGCAATCTTCCGAACTAGCGAGAATTTAAGGACTTTCATTGCGTTTACAAAGTTCTCGCTTCATTCACTTACCTGTCATTATCATACTGATAGATATCATATGCTATCCACAGCTTGCCATAAAGATGCTTAAACAAGGTATAAATGAAGCGTTAAAACTGTTAAACGATAGATGGGTTGGTTGGTTGGTTGTTGGTTGCTTTACGTCCCGCCGCAAACTGGCTTCATATGAGGACGGGGGACTATAGGAGGGGTGGGGTCCTATTACTAAGCTCTACCAGCTGAGCTATCCAGGCCCCGACAGATGGGTAGGTATGTGTAGGTAAGTTTATGCAAATAAATACATTAATATACATATACATGAAAGTGTATATAGATGGCCATACTAACCCACCCCCACCCTCCACCCACCCACCATCTCTGCTACCTGCATGACGCATAAAAATGCTCTACATTTGAAAAACTAGACATTAAACTATATGCCCTCCCATGCAGGGGCAGATGTGACACTGTAAAATATAATACATTGACTTTGATGCATTTCGTTTTTAAAAGACACGTGGAATTCGACAGTGATTACAGGGACTTCATTAGTCTTGCTCTTAATTATTTTAAAATCAATTTTAGGTTTTCTTCGGACATCTGACGATGCAGTTAATCTTCACGGCAGCAAACAGGGTGTAAGGGGTAGGTCCTGTCGCGTGTACGCGAGGCAAGCCTTATGTCAACGTTTCACTTAGCGGATACGTTCTGCAGTACGTCACAGATGTCCAAGCCTAGCCTTATATTCATCGTCACAAGTGGGTGAGCACGTGTGCTTTGGGACCGACGTGCGCTGGGGCTAGTAGATATGACTTGGCTAGCTCGCGTAAGGTCTTCTAAAACACTTTCTTAACTTAGCGAATTTGTCTCTGAAGACAGACCAAGCAATATCAGGCTACGGTGAAGGAAGAAATACAAATATCTCTAATCTGGAATCACGATTATAACAACAACAACAGCAGCAGAAGAAGAAGAAGCAAATTTGGAAAAGCAAAAATTAAAAAAGTCGTTATGGGTTTAGATGATGGATTCCGCTGTTCCTAATCGATTCCGCTGAATACTTCGGGTCGCAAATGTCTAGGTTAGTTGCAGTAAAGCCTTAAACACTGCTCACCGATCGTCAAGCTGCCCCCTTTGCGCACTCCCTGTAAACAGAATAACCCATCTACATGTGACATTAAATTCACTGCCGCTGTAGGTACCACAGGGCACTTTGGGAACTGTATATTTGTGCACAATAAGATTTCACTGTGCCTAGGGTAGGATCCACTCTAGATGGGTCATTTCTGCCTAGGCACAGCGCACAGGACATTCTCTACCTCATTACAGATTTTAGTTACTAACTATTAAGTAATAAAAAGGACGTCTATTAGACCGGAGCAAAAATTCCACATGTAAACTGAATGATTTGACACAAGGAAAACTGTCAGAACCTGGTTTGACCCTATTAATAACAAATAGCAATGTTCGATGTTTTCATCGGTAACCTTCATCCTGTCGTCAGATGAGTTGTGTAAGTACCATTCAGCTGCGTGTGATCCAGTTGTGCGAAAAACAAACAAAAAAACCCTACACTATTTCATAAAAAGAACACGATTAAAGCAGGTACTTGAGACGACATGATAAATATAAAGGCCAGTGATCACTAAAACACCCACGTTCGCCGTTTTCAGCAGCAAATTGCTCAGTCGATTTCTAGAAGTATCATTCAGCTGCCCTTTATTCAGGTTAATTCAGGCTTTAAACATCAAAAGTGCATTAACTTACAGAAAGAACACGGTAGAAGTGGTTGCTTGAACTGAACAAATAAAGACATTTTATTTTTGATGTTTTCATCACCAGACGTAACCCTCTGATCAGCTGATTGTTAAAAGCACCACTGAACTGGATCTTACCCAGGTGGGCGGTAAACAGCAATTGGCGTGTTAAGGGTGTGGCTAAGGCTACAAGCTCCGCTTTTACCCCCGAGATGATCTCTTTCCATTTCTGTTTCAGAGAAATAGCGAGAGACGTTCTGCTCGATGAAAATTTCAAATTCAAAGCGATATTTATCGCTCTTGAAGATTCCAATTGCTGCTTTACTTAAATCATTGTGGTGGTTTTCTGATAGAGTTCATTAGTTAAATTACCGACTGCACGAAACAGACAGTTTCCATCCCTCCAGCGAAAGAGCCCGAGATTGCCTGAGCAGCGAGTCGCGCATAGCGCCTGGTGGACTGAGCAAAGCTCGCGCTAGAAATCCGCGGTGCGGTTTTGCTCATCCGCTCTTCTTCGTCGCACAGCCTGGGCCGACATCGACGAGGGCAACAGCCGATTGTCTGGTCAGTTCGACAGCGCCAGACCTGCTGACAAGATGGCCGGCGAGTGGCTGCGGAGACTGTCCACAGGAGGCCCTCGGGTCTTTCTGGTCAGTGTCCTGGTACTGGTGGAGGTAGCACAAGTGCATGCAGTCGTGCGGGAGTACTACGTGGCAGCTGTAGAGGAGATCTGGGACTACGCGCCGTCAGGACGTGACCTCGTGCCCTACATATCCAAACGCAAGAAGTGAGCGGAAAATACTTGCATGTACTTTATTCTTTGTTCAGTCTGTCTTCAGGGTCAGATTTTATTTTATGGCAATTTCATAACACGAATGTGAGTGTGTATATGTGTGGTAGGTGTTTCGCGCACTTATATGCTTACTGTTGTATACTTTACATATGGTGGCTTATATAAGAAGTCTGGTCTGGTGGAGGCGGGAGATGTGGTAGGCAATACTAGTATGATATTTTACGATAAATGTAATATAGAATTTTAGGTGATGTATTCTCCCTGTCTGTCTGTCTGTCTGTCTGTCTGTCTGTCTGTCTGTCTGTCTGTCTGTCTGTCTGTCTGTCTCAAGATTTCTCAGCTTTTAGCACTCATCCAACAATCCTTTGTATTTGTCTCAAGCAGGTGTGTACACTCCTTGCCTGTGTAAGTCTCCCATAACGATCAATATGTTTCCTTTCCAACAGCGGCTACTCACAAGGCAGTGCGGCCGACACCTACCTACAGCAAGGTCCACAGAGGATAGGCAGGAAATATAAAAAGATTATGTATCGCGAGTATACGGATGGTAACTTCACGGTCAGAAAACCACGTGAACCGTGGATGGGGTTCCTTGGACCAATCATTGCAGCTGAACGCGGTGACGTCATTCGGGTATGGTTCAAGAATATGGGCAACCGAACTTTCTCCATGCACCCCCATGGTCTGCAGTACAAGAAAAACAGCGAAGGTAAGGAGAAAAATATTTGATCTGTTCCTTATGGCGTCTGTCTTCCTGAGACATAACTTTTCTGCTCCTTTCCATGGGTCAGATCTGCGTTTCCTTAATGACAAGTTAGAATTCCCACAGTCCCAATAATTAGAAGTAATGTTATAGAATATATATTTGAATCATTCCGAGAGGTGACCACGGCGATGAGTAAAAAGACAATAAAATTCCCCAAAGCAACTGAACAAACAAAAAAATTATTCAAATAAGACAACCTAAAACTGTACTGAATTTATTTAAATCTGAACAAACAATAGTATAAATGTAAAACAAGGGAACTGTACCAAGCTAGAAAGGGACAAAGACGAAGACAATCTACATGTTTCGGGGCACTACCCCTTCATCAGGACGACACACAAACGACGAAAAAAACGACAGTATCTCCACAGATACAATAGTATCTTAAGGGTGTTCTCGCATTGCTAAAAAATGAGAAGTACCGTTACTATCGACGCTGATGATGATGATAAAACTCGTTGAAACTTTGACTGACTGCACCAACAGTACAGTTTTGTCATTGTTACATAGCCCTCCTCCATCCTCCCCCCATCCTAAAAACCCCAAACAATAGCAAGCAGAAAATCTCATGCACGTGCGCTCCACCGACCGACGCACTAGAAAGGGAATTCTATGGACCCTTCCAAAAGAGCATAAATCAGGAACTCTCTTTCGTCTGTACTGATCTGACAGCAAAACATCTGTTATTATCTAAGGGGCTCTGTACCAAGACGGCACGGCTGGTTCTGATAAAGCAGATGAATTGGTGCCACCTGGACAGGTGTACAGGTATGAATGGCTCGTCACTGAGTCGTCATCGCCCGCAGCAGACGACGAGGACTGTCTGACGTGGACCTACCACTCGCACGTGGACCCACCACGTGACACCAACTCCGGCCTCATCGGCATTTTAATCACGTGCAAACCAGGTACGTTGTCTGCAGTTTAGTAACAGTGCATCCAGATATATCAACGTGTAGAAAACAGCCCTACATAATATATGCGTACACATAGCTGCATATCTATGTTCAGAACAATATCACAAGGAAAGCGGATGGTCACGTGTTTAGCAACATGTAAAAAGCACCCGTTCTCTGTAGCCTCATTGTGAGCTTTATTTCCTGACAGCGTTGCGGCGGGTGTGTGCGTGTGTGTGTGTGTGGGTACTGGAAAGGATTGAGGTGTGTTAGGGAAGGGGTAGGAGCTAGGGTGGGGTTTAGGGGTAGGGGGCTAGATTACGACGTCTTCCTTTGACTGGGTTCAAAGAACGGGTGCTTTTTCGCTGGCCTCCGAACCAGAAGGCACGACCGCATGCTGGTTCCATACCTGTCGCCGCAGCACGCTTCTGCAAGTTGACCCAGTTGTGAATGGATACCTGACTCATGGGTCAGGGGAGGTAAGGCAGCTAGGGATAGGAGATGCTGGTCCACAGATCCCCCACTCCTCTACGACCCTAAAAAAAGGGGACTCGGTACAACCTTTAAGGACACATAAAATAAGGCGATCTACATAGAGAATTGCGGGAGACTCAAACATTACATTTTACAACTTCCCAGTTCAAAGACTTTCGTAGAAATGGATAACTTGTGCTGCATGTTTGTTTCTATTCACTTCATTGCAAGCTCTTGCTAGCTTCTTAAGATAGGTTGTTAGAATTAAGGAAAGAGAAAAAGTCAAAATGAAGATAAATAGTGTACAGAAATAAATCAAAAGAAAGAAGATGCAAGAAAGGAAACAGTAACTAAGAAGAGAAAAGCCTTTAACACCTCGCTACTCACTTTTTGATGTAGGAACCTTGGGGACACTGAAGCAGAAATACAAGCAGTTTGCTTTACTGCTGAACATGATGGATGAAAACGAGAGCTGGTACATCGATGAGAACATTCAGATCTTCACTAGTGCGCCTTCAACAATTGACAAAAGGGATCTAGATTTCGTGGTAATATTTTGATGTTCTGAGTGAAGTCTCTGTTTGCCTAAACTGGAGCAATGGCTTAATGATTTCAGACAGTTCAGTGTTTTTGCAAGCAGAGATGGAGACCAAGTCCCTTTCCAGAAACTTTTCCAATGACTGACGAGTGTCTTTAAGGAACGATTTGGTTTGTGTTTATCCTGCTAGGGATTTGTTTCATTCAGAGATTGCTGAAACATTTCACATTCTTTAACACGATTTCACTTCATACTTCAGGTGAGCCCCAATGTCCCACATAAGACAACTGATGTTGAAAACGTTCGTTTAAAAATTTCAGGAAAGCAACAAAATGCACGGGATCAACGGAAGACTGTACGGAAACCTGGAAGGACTGACGGCGTGTGTCGGGGACAACGTCCTATGGCACCTGGTCGGCTTTGGAACCGAAGTGGACATTCACACGCTCAGCGTCAGCGGCCACTCCTTCCTGTCGGACAAACACAGGTGAGTCAGTAACTGCCTGATATTGTTGTGCATAACTGATTGCAAAACATGTCGAGGAAGGAAATTAACTTATCAGATTTAGATTTCTTTTATTCTTCGGCCCTCCGGGGGAATAAAAGTTGTCAGAATACACAGACATCCTGTCGGATTTACGGGACAGTATAGTCACCGCAAACACACCCAGGGGGACAGCTGGGAGTAGCCAGCACTGTCACCGTCAGCGACCAGACGATTAGGACCCGGCTGCGTTAGGTTACCCTGCATTCAAGGTGTCCTGTAGGTCGCTCTGTCTTGAAGCCGTCTCACTGCGTTGCTCGACTGGCCTAGGGCCAGCGTCGTCTGGCTTGGACATGTTAGCGGATATGTCAGCAATGGCCCACAGTTCTCCACACAGACGAGTCCCGCTTTGGCAGCTCGTTTCACGATAAAAGAATCCACGTCTGGAGGCGACACAATGAGCAATATCATGACGCCACTGTGAGGGGGGGGGGTGAACCGCTTGGTGGCTGGTCCATCATGGTTTGGGGAGGGATGGGCGCGGCCTACAGAACACTCTTGCACCGTGTGCAAGGCCACGTCACTGGCGTGCCCCACAGGAATGACATTCTGCATCGTCTCATGCTGCCAGCTGTGGAGGCAATGGGACTAGGTAATATTCTTCAGAATGACAGTGCCAGACCATGGAATCGGGTCATCACCACCTTCTGCAGCAGAAGCAAGTGATTGACATGGACTGGCCGGCAAATTCACGCGATTGAGCACATGTAGGATTTGCTGCCTGCAGGAAAATCGCCAACCGCCAGGTGACCTTAATCAGCTGTTCTTTTTTCTTCACCAGGTGTGCCAGCGATCCCTAAAATGACTCTGGGAACATTGTCTCAGTCCCTGTGACAACGGGTTCTTACGTGCAGGCCTATGGAAGACACACTCGTTTTGACATTGTTTATTCTGTGATGCACTTGCCGTGGGTTGTGTCCTTCATGGCAAGGAATATCGCTGTTGCAATGAAAACAGCCCATTAAATCTTTTGTTGGTCGTTACATGAATAAATGTGGTACACTTCAGCTTCATTGGGACTACTGTCTTGTGATTTGGCAACACGCAGCGCGTGCAATTTGCAATGGTCTTTCATTGTTTCGGGCAGTTCAGATGCAGTTTATTTGTACCACAGGATAGACTCTGTCAGGATGAATCCTGTCGACTTCATTACAGCCACCATGAAGGTCAACACGCCCGGCAAATGGCGCATCAACTGTAACGTAAACGACCATATTACCTGTAAGTATAAAGGGCATTTTTTTTAGTAGCAAAGAGCTTTGGTGTTATGCCTGCGTCTGTGTACGTATGTGTGTGTGCGTTCTTGTCCATGCGTGCGGCCCTCTCACTCACAAAAAGATCTTTTATGACAGATTTCCTGGAATGTGTCCTTCAACTTCAAGAACCTCGATTGTAATCATGTTAATTTATACATCAGAGTGGAAAACGATTAGTTTTTGAGTAAAAAAAACTAATAGAAATAACAATAAGCTCAGTTGGAACATCGGACTAGCATCCCTCAATGGAGTCGTGAAATTGGAAAAAGAGACTTTATCCACCCATTGGTTTTACGAGATGTTTACACAGACAGACTGCCGTACAGAAACAAATGGCGGGACTAGTTTATTCTGACTTGTTTGATACGACTTGGTCGATCCATGGGTTTAGCGCACAAACCTCGTGTTAATAAACTCACGGGATTAATAATCTTTGGCACTCCGTTCTTGTCCGTGGCAGCTGGAATGGTTGCTCTGCTAAATGCTGTCCAGTGTGTAAACAAAACTGCGGAAGCTTTCTCTCTGTCCAACGCCCACATGTTCCGGAACCACTACATCAGTATAGACGTCATGGAGTGGGACTACGCGCCTTCAGGAATGAACGTTTTCGACGGCACCCCCTTGTGTCAACCCGGCAGGTACAGACGCAGTTTATAAAGACTTAGACCATATCTCCTTCACAGTACATGTAGAAATGTCTTTGGTCATCAAACCATCACTAAATACGCGGCCAAGCAAGCAGGTGCCAGAAAATGGACCCAAAGCGCGGGAAAGTGGTAGCCGGTTGAATTTCTGCCAAACTATCCATTTTAAAGGGGAAAAATGTAACACTAGCCTGGCGTATTCCAAACACTCGAAAGTCATTTAGTGGGCAGTCCCACTAGCTCCAGGTGGTAGATCAGAAGTATGGGTAAAATCATGATATATTATATACGATGGCAGCTCCCGCAGCGAGGCACGGCACAGTCATCCGTGGTTTAAGGTTGCTGTAATATCGCCTAAAGTCTGCCGTCTGTCACTCATTTTCGACTATCTTCTTTCATCACTTTTGGGGTCACAAAGGTCTTGAACATAGTTTCCTCACATCTCGTTACATGAACTCATTTCAGAAGTTTTGGGGAAAAGGTACATGTGTGGCTTCTCCCGCTTATGACTGCAATCTTTTGAGCACTGTGGCCTTGTTTATCCATAAAAATAATTATTTTTTCGTTTTGAGGTTAGCTGTTTCTGCACACACGCCATCTTCGCTAAACACCGTTTTCCCCGACTTCGTAATGACGTTTTTCTCTGTTTGCTTCAAAACGAAAGTAAAATGAGTTATCCCCCTTAGACCTCAGTCGTGTGATGAAAGTAAGCCTTCGTGTATTAGATCTTAAAGTACATCGATGCATGTCAGCCTGTGCTGCCGAAAGTCAGGTGGCGCATTTATTTTGGCTAGTACCTGAAAATCTTGCTTTCCGGTAATGTGGTAATCTGTACCGGCGACCTAGCAAGCATAACTCCTGATTCAGGGGGAGGGAACTGTAAGCCGATACTCCTAAGCCTTGCGGAGGAGGGCTTTGTTATCCCCATTGTTTGGGACAGGAAGGCCTATAATCTTAGAGGCAGCGTTTCAAACTTGTATTAACTTATTCTTACCGCAGGAAAACATTTGGCAAAAGACACTGCTGCAGTATTTCAGGACGAGCTCTATACTAATACTACCGTATGTAGTATATAGGTAAAACTGTTCCTATAGCCTTGAAAACCGCATTATGTTGGTACCACACGTCGACTGTCAGTTACACGTGGATCCGTATCTGCATCCTGTATTGTCTCAAAACAGACGCGTACAGCTGTAACAAGGTTACGCCCTTCATGTTGCTGATCTGTTTCGAGTCACAATAAAAACATGTTATTCAGCAGAGTGCGCTCCCATGAAGGGCACGTGGGCAGGCCAACAGAAGCTGACAATACAGATCCGGGTTTTATTCCTCTTTAAAAACTGATTTTTTTTTCACACCCACTGACATCACGTGTGACATACAATAGCCGCCCTCCTGACCTCATTTAGTAGAAGTTTTCAAGAAGACACGCCCATGCGGTACATTTATAGCTACATAGTCACGCACTCGCTGAATACATCATATCCATGTGCACCCTTGTGAACACACTGTACATTATACCCACATCGCCAGTATTAGAGTATTTAAAATTTTTAAACATTCCGTTTTGAAGATCTGAAAGACTAATTGTGAACATTTGTTGTTATTTATTAAAGACTGTTAATGTTAATCTATCACTTCTACCTATGGCTTACTTTCTACACCGTCCTACCAATTATACTTTTCAGAAGAATTGAAAGACCAGCTGCATTTTGGCAGGCAGGTCACGGACGTGCGTAATTTACAAGAACACAACATCCGACACCGTACATCTGGATGCACTGTGCTTCATGCTGCAACAGTCAATATGTGTGTGCGTGGAAATCAGTGCTGGCGTGTGAGTGCATCCAGATTATGTGGGCAGAAAAATGCATGCATGTGACAAAACAAATCTGAATTGGTCAAACACTTCAATGGACGTGGAAACTTTATGTAATGTGAACACAATTCATCCGCTGTTGAGGGACTTGGGGGCATTTATGGATGCTGTCAAAAACAGTTTGTAACCATACCTCCAAGACAGCGCCTCAGTGATGCTGATAACAGCAGGGCGATTGAGTGACTGCAGCAAGGCATCGGGTTTCGGGGTTAGTCGCCGATCGGAAGCGTTCCATTTAGTCACTGTGACCTTGGGAGAACGCTACAATCAGACAGGAAGTGTCAGCAAACGCACACGACATGATGCCAACAATAGACGTCCAGACAGGATGGCAGGTTTGTCGTCAGAACGGAAAAGAACAGCCACCGCCAGAACATTCAGGAGGGCAGCCGCTACCACCCAGCAATGTCAATGTCACTGTCGGCGAACAGACGACTAGGAACACGAGGCGTTGAAGGCGTCCCACAGTGGGACCTGTCCTGACGCCGGCACATCGTGTTGCTCGGCTGGCCTGGGACCAGCGTCACCTGGCTTGGACAAGTCAGAAGGAAGCCAGAATTCACTTCAACAAAAAGTCCAGCTTTGCTAGATCGCTTCTGGATGTCACAATTTGTGTCTGGAGGTGACCGTGTGAGCGTTACCACGATGGTACCGCGTGGAAGCGGGAATCTTTTGATTGCTGGTCTGCCGTGATTTGGGAGGGATGGGCAGAGCCTACAGAACACCCCTGCGTGGCCTCCAGGAAGGACATTCTGCAGCCCCTCGTATTGCCATCGCTGCAGGTAATATCGGGCCAAAGCGTCATTCTCCAGAATGACAATTTCAGACCACACTTGCAACACCAGGCGACCAGCACGGACTGCCCTTATTCACTGGACCTTAAACCGATGGAAAACCCGTGGGACGTTGTGTGCCGTCGCCTGCAGGCAAACCACCCACCGCCATCTGACCTAAATCAGCTGTTCTTTGTGCTTCACCAGGAGTGGCAGGTGATCCTGTAGACTTTGGCGACAAGGGTGCTTTGCTAGCAATCTTGTTACAAGTGGACGGCAAACACGTTTTCGACATTGATTATTCAGTGATGCACTTGCCGTGACTTTTGGCAGGGAATCTTGCTGCTGAAAACGCAGCCCACTAAATCCGTTGTTGGTCGTTACATTATTAATGAATGAGGTTCATTTTAGCTTCTTTGTGACCACTAGTTAGCGTGTTGGCATCAAGCAGCGCGCGCGGTTGGCACTGGTCTTTTAATTCTTAAGCACTATAATTTACAGATTTGATCTCCGTTTCAGTCGTTCTTTGCCGGGGCATCACCTTTTGCCAATCTCTCTAAGGGTTTGCTGTCTAGAAACATGACTTCCCCACCACATGGTCAAAACATTTCTCTCGCATTTAGCTCCCCTTACACACATATTCGTTTAATGTCTGAGTGAAGCTGTTTACATTAATGTCAACTCGTCTGTTGTACTCAGTCCCTCTGAGCTGTACGCCAAGAAGGACAGCAGTCACATCGGCACCAGGTACTACAAGGCGCTGTACCGCGAATACACATCCGCCGCCTTCATACAGCCGAAGGAGCGCGGGCCAGACGAGGTTCACATGGGATTCCTGGGACCCGTGCTGAGGGCGGAGGTGGATGATGTCATAGCTGTGACCTTGAAGAACAAAGCGGACCGGCCGTACTCCATCCACCCGCACGGCGCCGTCCTCGTCAAGATGTACGAGGGCGCCCTCTACAACGATAGCGACACCTGTAAGCATTGTCTGCCCTTTCCTCTGAGTGATGTTTAATTAATACATGGCAGACGGGCGAGATATAATCACGCTTGTCGTTTCCAGCCACTGACAAAGGCAAAAGCTAAGTTTATAATAACCTTTTATGAGCATGTTAATAACAGTCTGCAATGAAAAATGTTCAGAGAACGGGTAAGTAAAAATAAAATATGAGTGTGAAGGAAAGTTGCCTATTCGGGCCGTCATAGTTGTGCAATCATAGACCCTATGCAAGCCCGAGCTACACCAATAAGCGAAAAATGTGTACATTTTTCAGTCACTAATGAGGTGTCAGTTCCTTCTCAAAAGTTAAAGCTAAGGCCACTGTTTGCACCAAGCATCACTTCAACCAATTATGACATCATCGGTTTTACCTGATTCCTTCGAGAGAAACATGTTTAGACAACAGTCTTGACAACTGCTATTGTGAAACAACTTGTAAAACAACAAGTCTCGTCTCATATCACTCATTTATTAAACAGGAGTTGTATGCAAGTAAAACACTGATTTCTCCCTGCGTCCTCGTTTGACTCCAGTCAAATCAGATGACCTTGTCAAGCCGGGTCAAAAGGTGACCTTGTACTGGTACATCCCGGAGAACATGGGGCCAGGGCCGGCGGACCCCCCTTGCATCACCCGCCTGTACATGTCATCATCGCTGGACATCGTGCGGGACACGTATGCGGGCCTCGCTGGACCCATCCTGATCTGCCGCAGGGGGGCGCTGGGTGCCGATAACAAGCAGGTATTTTAAGGCTAGTGGTTTTATCAGTTGTTGCAAGATCTTCTGAAGGACCTCAGCAGTGAGAAATAATACAGAAGATATGAAACCTTGTATCCTTGTCAAATGGTACAACTAGATAAAGATGTTTAAAATGGCCATTTAAGTACATATAAAGACACATATATTAATGTTAATAATTGCGAGCATATAGCTGTACTGGTGTTGCCGGGCGCGGTTTAGCTTGTTTTTTTTTCTAAAAAATGATTTGAACTTTGAGCTTTAACTGCATTAATAGTAGCTAAATCTTGTTAATCTGGGATACTGAGTAGCGATGCCCAAACTGCTTACTGTTTTCGCCGGGTGTAACAAAAATTTCTGTTCACATTTTAATACGAATATTAAATAATAAAACTTACTTTCTTTTTTTCGTTTCGGGTAACTAAGGTCTTCTTTTAATTTTAAGAAAAACAACACAAAGTAGCAATGAAAGATAATGAGCTGCTTTTTATTCCATCGTGTTGCAATCATCTCGTCTAACTACACCATGATCTACCAACATCTACCAACCAACCCACTCCAAAAAAACCCTCCCCTCAAATGGTAACACCCCAGCCCCCTCTCCTCCGAAGCAGGTACTGACCCTTCTTCCTGTTATACCAACAAATCAGCTTCCTTATTAAGATTAGCCTGGTTTTCATACACACTGAAAGAGAATGTGTGTATAATCAAATACTAAACACGTGTACTAAAATACTAAAGCACATTGGTATTTCATATGCGGCATCGCCTGCAGTTCCTGCGGCGTTCACAATGTCGGGCGTGAGCACGTGCTTCGATTTTTTTCTGTTGATCGCAGAAACAGATTGATCGCGAGTTCTTCCTGATGTTTTCCATAACCGACGAGAACAAGTCGTGGTACATAGACCTCAACCGTCAGGTCGCCGACATTGTAAATGTCGACCCCACAGATCCTGACTTCGTGGAATCGAACCGCATGCACGGTGAGTGGGACGCCGCAGAATCTAAGATATCTCCCTTCGATGGCGCTCATTCGGCGAGTGTGGCAATAGTTACTGTGGACAGCGCACGCTTGCCTCGACATTTGAGATTTCCAGGGGGCGCGACAGAAGCACCCGGGATATTCCGGTCTCTGACAGCAACAGATTTAGACGTTTTTGGCCTGTCGTTACCGATCGTGACTCTGGAGTGTTGGCGCTAATGGCGCTGTCCTTTATGGTCACGAACCAGTGTATATTGTTGTCACAACTCAAAAGTCCATAACGCCAGGCGACGCTACAAAAGTGCTCGGATCTTCTCGATCTCTCACAAATTCACGCGTCGGAGTTATGTCGCATCGCGTGAGGGTCTGGAGGTTTGAAGCCAGAGTAGGAGGCCCATTAGCGAAGCAGTCACGGCCGACGTAGTGCTATCAGCGTACGTTCACTGAATCTGTACAAAGTGTACATCGTCTTTAGATAAAGCTCCCATCAATGGAAGAGCTTTTTACGTTCCAGAGATCAGTATGTCATTAGAAATGTACAAACGTAGGGTACTTGACATCAGGACACAGGAATAGGAGAGGTAACACCACAACTGCGAGACGAATGTACAAAGTACATGTACAAATAATACATGTAACTGCTATTCTGACACGCGCGTGCAGTAGGAGAATCGACTATTAAGTCCTTCTCTAAACACTTTTGCGGATACGCTCTTTTGCTAATATCTATGGAATCATACTATATAAACTGTGTGCGTGTGCGTGTGTATATATATAGAGAGAGAAAGAGAATCCTTGTATGTCAGAGCATCGGCAGGTTACCGTATATGTACCCGTAACACGGCGTTTGATATATAGTTTCGGGAGGAAAGATAACAGGGCAGGTTGCAGAACAGGAGGACTGGGGAGACGGGGTACAACGCACATCGTTCTCCAGATCAGACATCTGTAGCGCAGGCGGCTCGATTAGTTCTCTCCGTCTGCTTTCATCCGCCTGAGTCGAACTGAGCAAGTTTCGCTGTTCACGATCCATTCAGTAAAAGGTGGCTGATACCCTCCTGAGACACACGATTGTATTTTTTCATCGAGAGGTAGGATGTGTGCATCTGCGTGTTTGTGTGTGAATTTGTGCTTGTGTTTGTCCACAGGAATTAACGGGTACATATACGGCAACCTGCCCGGCCTGGACATGTGTGCGGGAGATCGCGTGTCGTGGCACGTGTTCAGTCTGGGGACGGAGGCGGACGTACACACAGTGTACTTCCACGGCCACGACTTCACCGACTTCGACACCCACCGCAGCGCTGTCGTCGTCCTGCCTGGCCTGTCCAAGTCGCTGTACATGCACACCGTCAACCCAGGTATTTTTTCTGTGGGAAACGACAAATATTGTGCGTCAGAAGTGGGATACAATACTTTGACTGTGTGTACCTGTTTGTGTTTTAGAAGTGGGATAGAATAGCTGTACGCACCTGTTTGTGTTGTTTGTTTGTTCCGCTGAAGCCTTCATGCTCTGACAAACTGACCTCGTCAGATTCATAGCCTTTAGCCCTGCCCAGTTTCTTTGTTGTTGCCACATTTCACACTTCAAGCATCCGTAACATGTTGGATACATTTATGTATTTATTTACTTCAGTTTTAAAACTGTATAACACAACCAAGGAAAGTAAGAATGCATAGAACACTACTGTGCAGCATATCAGCGTTGTTCAGCATGTCACCATTGGATAAAACCATTGCAAAGATGATGATTATGAAGACAATAAAATGCGGGAAATGGATAAAAATAATGATAAGTTTCAGAGTAGTAGTAACAAAAATTGCAATAAATTAAGGTTGAAGACTCTTAGCGAATTTAGCATTTCGAAATTATACGAAAGTTGCGCGATTTATGAGAAAACTTTTGTGAATCATTCTGCCAGGTGAGTGGGCCGTTGTGTGCCGTACCAATGCTCACTACAGAGCCGGGTCTGTAGCTCTGTACAACGTCAGTAGCGACTGCGGCTTGAGGCGTGAGTACGACATGGGGCCCAGCGACGTCTTCAACCGGTCCCCGAGGGTGTACTACATTCAGGCCGAGGAGGAAGTCTGGGACTATGCGCCTTCGGGAGTCGACCAGACCACCAGCGGAGAGCTGCTCAACAACTCCGATTTGTAAGTGCCCGTCACGTCATTGGCAGCGAGAAGTTTTAATTTTGTAAACTGTATGGTCTGAGTCATTGGATGGCGTTTTGAAAGCACTCCAGCGAACCAGCGGGGGAATTGTCTGCAGATGAGAGTTTTAAAGATGTTTTTTTTTCTCGTTTCATGGGAATGTCCTTTCTTTTCGAGGCGGTGTTGTGTTGTTTTCAAAGCTCATGGCATTACACGCACTTACTGGGCTGTTCTATTAACGTCCAAGGAGCTAACTCTGCCATCCAGCCACCTGGTGGCGACACTGCTAAATGCGTAGCAAAGGGCAACGAGCTTTGCTGACATCGGTAACCAAGCAAAGACTTTTCGGAATTTTGTTATCACGCCTTTAAATCTTTTCGAAATGGCAGTAAATTGCGGAAGCTGGACTAGACGCTTTAAAATCTGAACTCTGACGACTGAATGGAAAGGTGTCACGGCGAAAAGATTTGATAGAGAGGTAAGTCAATATCTATTCTACACTGCGACAATCACAGTAGACCCTTGGCCCTAGTTTATACTGCTAACACCAGTTACTGCTTTGGCGCTTGGTTCACCAATAGCCTTTATCCAAAGTTTTCTAATCGTTTTGCATTGAGGCCATTTGAACCCTTGGCGCCCTGTTGCACTTGTATGCGATGTATCTGTTCGTCATTGGTATACAGTACCGCCAAATGATCAAATATATCTCGTCGAGCAGCTCAGATCTATTAACGCTTGGCTTTCTTATGCATTCAGCTGGTGGTTGGGGCAAGGCTGTATCAAGGGCAAGAACAGTCCATTAAATCGGATTTCAACAACTTTTAATAGTAAACTTTGATGTTCAAGGGGGGATGTGTTATCGCTCCGTAGCACTGATAAGGCATGGGTTCGGGACACTCCTTCCAAACGTCTTAAATTTGTTAAAGTCATCATTACGTCATTTTACACGCTGAAAAGGTTTCGACAGAGAAAGAGTCAAACTAAAAAGTTATTTTAAACTCAGTATATAATGGCATGATATGTTGTTCATACTGTTTTGACGAAACGACCCCGTTTCATCACGTTATAAAAATTCAGACGCACCCCTGAGATAAAACAGCTTCATCTGGAAGTCAGCTTATTATAAAGTGAAGGAACTGGCGTTAACACGCAAACAGAACGTCTTTTTATTGTCTTTTCCGGCAGCATTGGGTACGTGTTTACGAGGAGTGACCCGCCCTTCTTGGGTACAGTGTACAAAAAGGTCCGCTACCATCAGTACATTGACGCCATGTTCAGTGAGGAGGTCAGACGAGAGCCGGACGAACAGTTCATGGGCATCCTTGGTCCACCTATCGTCGCAGAGGTCTTTGACACTGTCATGGTGCACTTCAGGAATAATGCCTCCAGGGAGTACAGTATTCACGCCCAGGTAAGAACTGGAAACAAACAAAACAAAAAGACTAAGAAAGTTCACCACAGTTTACAGTGGCATACTTGTTAAGCCGGAAATGTGCTGTAGTTGGATTATTATGAGACTGGCAAGTAAGAAAGAGAGGAAGAAGACAAAGAGAGATCAGTTAGAAGGATGTAGAATGTCTCTCGAAAGCTTCTCCGTCCACAGACCTTAGTGAAAACAGTTATCTGTCAGCAATATTAGATCCACTTGTTTGAATTGTTTTGCCGTAAATTGTCGATCCGGATAAACCTCGCATCAGAGACAGTCATGCTGAAGTGGAATATACTGAACTTTTTTCCAGGGACTCTTTTACAACAAAACGTTTGAAGGTACATCTTACGGAAGTGACGCACCGGCAGGGCGCGGTGTGAACCCTGGCCAGACGGTGACGTACGTGTGGTCAGTACCCGTGGACTACGCTCCAGCATCTGGTGACCCCAACTGTATCGTGCAGGCCTACTATTCTGCCGTGGACCCCACGCGTGACGTCAACTCGGGACTTGTGGGTAAATTGACTAACTGGCCTTGTGTGATTGGTGGTCCTGCTCAAAACTCATGGCGTCTTATTGCAAAGATCTGTGTCCAGCTGGTATAATTTATCCATGTCTCTCTGGTGAAATACTTCCTTTTGGGGTTGGGTATCGATTAAAATTTCGCCTTAGGGAACTTGTCAAGAATCTGTCCACACCATTGTGCGTAATCCTTTTCTGTGTCTGCAAATCGTCAACAGAGTTGTCCACGTCTTCTCGAATGATTGTCGTCGGGGGTCTATGGCTATTTTTTGGTTAACGGTGGGCTAGCTTTCAATTTGCGAATATGTTTTTTGAAGTGTATCATCTTTTCTCTAAATTGCTCGCGACTTTTTTTTTTACATTTGTCCTCTTCTGGTCCTGTTGGCAATCTCGCCACGTCGTTTCCATGCACGAGTTGTCTCAGATTAGACGCAATGAGCACTAACATATACCGGGAAATTTAGTGCTGGTCTGCATTGGGTTCCTAGATCATGTGACCTTAATAAGATGACCTTAAATTAATGGTCACAAACGATGTTACAGTTATAAAATTATTCACTAGCTAAGCAGTTTTAAAAACTGGTTAATAACTCTTCATGCTGCGTTTCTTCAGTGTTTAATATTAGTTCACAAGATGACATTTCTTGAAGCGCCTCAGCTTCTGGAAAGCTGCTGCCAGTGGCTTACTTTTGCCATACACAGAGCAGTTCTTGCACCCTAAACTGTTCTTTGACCCAACAGGACCTTTGGTGATCTGCAAGCCAGGGAGTTTGGACACAAGCGGAAGGAGAACTGACGTGGCTAAATCAGCGCCGCTCTTATTTAACATCTTCGATGAAAACGAAAGTTGGTACCTCGAGGAGAACATATTACGTGCTGGAAACGACGTTGGTGACAGCCTGGCTACTCCAGACTTCCATGAAAGCAATCTAATGCACAGTAAGAAAACAGCGTTTTTATCCTAACACTAGCACTAACACTAATACTAGAACTAACACAGCCCTCCAACATTCTAGTGAAAAAAAGGCTTAATTCAAATTAATTCAAAATTTCATTCATTTCAATATGTCTGATTCAACCTCCTCCTTGTAAATTCTGCAAACTTAACTATCGAGGTTTATACGCAGCTTAAAGGTTAAGCTTAGTCAAGTCTTTTTTTACTCCGGGATTGATGCACACTTCATAATCCCATACTCAGGTATTGTCCAGGTGTACCAGGTAATGATTTCAAAGATCTGGAGTAGATGGGGTATTTTTTTAGTTGTCAATAGATTTTTGTTTTGCTTCACGTTACATTAACTGTTTACAGACCCCCGCTCCAACGCCGAACCAAATAAACCGAACCGAAACAAACACCCAAAAGAACACACACACACACACACACACACAAACACGCACGCACCGACACGCATGCACGCACCTCCCCCCGCCACGCACACACACACACACCCACTGATTAGGAAATACCGGTTATTGCTAGAGGTTGAATGACAGTTTGGTTAGAACATCGATTCGAATTTTGTTCTTCGTTTAACCATAACCATGAAACTAATATTATTTCCTTTCGTAATCACGTCACGCTTATAAAAGACATCAGCATGACAAATATTACCCAACAGTCTTTGCTAACAAGGAGCATGAACAGCGCGTGCGCGCACCCCCGCACGCACACACTTACAAACGCACGCACACACGGAATAAAGCGGAATAAGGCAAGAGTAGAGGAGAGATGCAGGTATACAACAGAAAGAAATGGGAAAACGATGAAGAAAGAACCCTCTCCCCAGCAAAGCTGTCGAATTATATATATATATATTATGTATATATATATATATTAAAACAATAGACAGACAAGCACAAATTTTAAGAAGGAAAGAAAATAAGAAAATTTAAACAAATTAAATTATTAACATGATTAAAGAAAGTATTCAAGAGAAAATAAAGAAAGAAGACAAAGAAGGCATAACAAGACAAAGAAAGAAAGAAAAAAGAAAGAAAGCTCCCCCCCCAAACAAAAAATCGCCACGCTCATAAAACCAATAGGAAATCCCTACCCCACACCGAACCTCTCTGCCCCTGCAAACCAGAGTGGTGCTGCAATGTTCAAGAGGTAGATATGAACGATGATGAAAAGTTTATTACAAGTGCTACCTGCGCGTGAATCACCAGTGTGAGAAGCTTAAGTAAATGCCTTCCTTCCCATCTGTCATGCAGGTATCAACGGCTACATCTACGGGAACAGCCCGCCCCTGTACATACCGCAGTACTTGCTGGTGGACTGGCAGCTCATGACACTGGGCTCCGAGGTTGACATCCATGACGTGCATTTCCATGGCAACGAGATCACGGTGTACGAGAGCGGCACGCACCATCGCGACGTGACGCAGCTGTATCCGGGCGTTTTCCGTGACGTCACAATGAACGCCACCATGGCCGGCCGGTGGCTGCTGCACTGTCACGTGCACGACCACATGAAGGCCGGCATGGAGACCTTCTACACCGTGGTCGAGTACAACGTCCCCACTATTCCCTTGTTTGGCGAGATCCCGGTCAACTGAGGGACTGAAAGGACTTACCAGCCTAGTGCTCCTTTTTATCCGAACAAAACTGTATTATTTAGACTAAGCCTTCAACAAGATAAATATAATTTTGTGCACATATTTTTTAAAATCCTTTTCGTTCAAGCAACATTTTACGATTACTAAACCTTAAATCACAATCTTACTCGGGGGTGGGAACTGATCGAAAACGTGCTGTCGCTTCCCTCCCTTGATTGCGATGTCCCGTAAGGGGATAGGGCGTCCAGTGCAGAGGGGGTGTGTTACGATTCGGATGGCCGAGTTCAACTTTCTTGTGAGACTGACAGGATCGCAGGTAGTGACTTTTCTTTTACAGAAAACTATCGTTAGCATCATATATTGCAGGCTTCTTCGTGGCGGCTCCAACTTTTGTTTGCGCAGTCACTATCAACATTTATTTACGGGTGATGCTTATTATATGGTGTGTACTGGGTATATGAAGTAGATGTAAGTAGTTCAGGACCAGGCTAAAGAGGGTGGTAAGGGTGCTTAATCAGCCATCCGGCTCAAAACGCTTGAAGCATGCTGGGATATAATACAATGCTAGGAAATGCTGAATAAATCACTGCTGTTTGTGGAAACTGTCTTAATTTTATTAATATGAGACGCAGTCAAAGAGTGAGCCAATGTTTGAAACCGTAACAGTCAAGACGAGGCTATCAACATTGACTTAATATAAGCAGCATATATATGTGGAGGTGTACCTATGTGAGTTTTCCCCCTGCCTCTGTGCGGTGTTGTAGTGTGTCGAATGCATCCCACTTCAGCTGTGAGCCCCATGTCCGAATATTTCTTCACAACACCCTTCCATTGTGTGACGTCGTCACCGCTCTAAGGTTAAAGACGCGACTTTTGAGAGGAGAGCCCAACGCAAACACAAGCATTTTTTAAAAAAAAAGTATTTAAAAACTTGTATGGGATATGTGTCAGGTTTGAACTATTCAGTTTGGTTTTGATAATTATAAAGTTACCTTTGGCAACTTTTCGTTTCTCTTGCAAGTAGACCTGAACTCGCTTGTGGTCACTCCAGTTCTTTACGTTCGACATAATTGTATTCGAAGGTGTAATAGCTTACTCTGAAAACAGGTACTGATTCAAATGGCGTGCGCAAAACATGAGATCCGAGCTAAGAATCGATCTTCTACGGAGGTCAGTCCAGTGATTTGCAAATAGCCTGATTAACTATTAAGTAAATGGTCTTTACAAGGAGCTGTAATGTAGAAAGATTGCATGTAAATCGTGACAATCATTTATTACACAGTTCAGTCGTCTTGGTCTGTTGTTTAGTAAGATATTTTTAAAAGGTTGACGTAAACCACATAAACACTAAAAGTGCACGTAAAACTACATGAACCGGAACAAGAGATGCATTTCGTGTTGCTATGTTTAGACATCTAATAATAGTAGTAATGAATTTGTAACCCCATCTCGCATGGCCAGGGTCAGCGCGCCTGTCAGAATGAGTACATAACGGCACATGTAGACACACACACACACACACACCAACAAAGTACATTCTATTCACAGTGATCTAGAGACCAGGGTATGCACCACAAGACATTGTTGTTTTAGTCTTTCTACCGTTTCTTCTCCCTCGCCTGTCTCGTTTCCCTCCCATTGTTCCTTGCGTCCACCTTCTTTCCCTCGCCCCGCTAGTGTAAGTGAGCGAGGGAGATATTTTGATTCCTGAGCTGGCAAATGCACAGCCCTACAGAAGACGAGGAAAAAGTAGAAAAAAATAAAATATAAAAATAAAAAGGACAAGTAACATGAGGAGTAGGTGGAAGGAGTGGGAGAGGCATTGGGTTTTTTTTCGGGAAGGGGAGGGGTGGGAACTTTCAGTGCTATTTGACATTAACTGTGGCAGACAATGAACTTCGTAAACATGTTGTGCGACAACAGTTGTTTCGAATGCAGGAAGAAAGCAGTGTACCCGGACATGTAGTTTTGCCAACGTGCCGTCTTTACCGTCCACGTCGCTTTTTTTTATAACCTGCATGTCATGCGTAATAAACGAGTTTCGAAAGAATCTATAGTACATGTACTGTTCGCTGCATGTACTGTTACACCAAGTAAACTACTGGATCACTTAGAATGAGGAGAACCTTCTTTAGTTTTTTAATGGGCCTGAATATCAAAAGAACAAATGCTGTTTTTCATATCTTGAAGTCAGTTCGTACGCATGTCTGGTTGCCGTCCGTCCGTATTTTGTGTCGTTGAGTGATGTCCCCTTACAATGGAGCAAGATAACATACAAATCTGGCGCATTCCCCTTCAACCACATGCCATCCATACGGCGGTGGGAACTAAGTTATATGACGAAAAAGAAATTCTGCATAGAAATCAGTGGAATAAATTCACTCGCCGTTTTTTATTTATACTGTCCAAAAACCTTTCAGTAAACACGCCGTATCGTGTATTTCGTGTTATCGTTCAGGAGAGTTTAATCAAGCCTCGCGATCGTTTTTTAAAAAAATCTTATGGAGTCAATAAATGGGACGACGTGTTTCACTAGATCACCTTAACAGGCAGATTTTGTCTACGGAACCATAATAACAGTAGAAAGTGCGTGCAGTGACGCTGTCACGTGTCATGAGGAAGGTGAAGAGCGATGTCAAGCGAGTTTTCCTATGTGCATTTAGTGCTGTGTTTAAAGGTCACTACGAAAAAGACAACCTTTCTCGCTGTTTACTTGAAGGTAGTTTAGAAATCAATCAATTAAAGAGTTTCCTGCGCTAAAGGAATGTCAGACGGAGCTATGAAAGAAGCCTGGCGGGGGTAGCGAGGGGAAAATGAGTGTGTGTGTGGGGTGGGGGTGGGGGTGGGGTGGGTAGACAACAGACAGAAGGTACGTTGGAGAGTTCAGCGAAGGAACCTTAGGTCGAATGACCGTTGCAGAGATGTTAGATCATGATGCCCTTTCCAATATTTGAATTCAAGTCGTCATAGTGTTGCAAGTCCGGTGTTCCAGCCGTGGATGTATAGCCTTTAGAATATTCCTCTTATCAACCCATGCCAATTGTTGCCACATTCAATATTCAACTTTCTCTGAGCGATATTTATGCAATTTATGGCGTTTATCAGAGAGAATGAGATATTTCCACCCCACCCACCCAGAACACAAACACGTGGACATAAAATTTGCACCAATAATCAGGTACGATGAGGCATCTTGAAAATTTATCTGAGTTACAGCGGAAATCAACATTATCTTCCTATTCAGAAAATTTGATATGCTTTTTAACCCAGTTTTTCTAATACTTAACATCCAAACGCCAGCTTGTCCTAAAACTAGCTGCCTTACAGCCTATCTTCTACTCGTGTCTTAGTACTCTCGCACTCTTCCCCGACCAGAAACCCGAAAGACCACAAATCGGGCATCATTAACCCACGCACGGCAGATAACATAGATCACGAATGACAAAATATTCACACAGCTACAAGCTTAACAAAATTTAGTAGCTAACAAATCTTTTTTACTGCTAAGACGCCATTCTGACGCCATTTCGTAGACGCAATGAGCAGCTGAAGTGCTGGAAAAAGTTGTCTGGAACGAACACACACGCGCTCACTGGTGACTGTATGCAAGCAACCAAACAAGCACACACACACACACACACACACACACACACACACACACACACACACACACACAGAGATGCAACAAAACATATGCTCTGAAAAGCAACAGGTCTCTCCCCCCAAGCCCCTGTATGGATATATTCTATGAAGTAGTTACCTGGGGTCAGGTTAATTGATTGGAAGAAACTTCTCTTCCCATCGTTTAAAGTATATTCCAAAACAACGCATGCACAGCAGACGAGCAAGCATGCCTTGTTGCCTTTTCATTCGAGTTTATCTTGCAAAGTCATGGAGCACTCAAAACCTGGAAATGTTCAAAACACAACCCCTGGAAAGTAGCATAACGCCCCTCCCCCTTTCCTTGGAAAGGATGATTTCGACACATAGCTAGTGTCTGTCCCCAAACGCCTTCCTTTTTGTGGGGTGGGGAGGGGAAATGGGGCTGCCGTGATAATGCACACTGTGATAGGGGTTGGGACCCTTGCTTAGTGTCTCGGCCTACCCCATTGAAAGCTGCAGGTCCGGTTGTCCCTTGGACGTCGACAAGGCAGAGCACCAGACCAGGATATTGCCTGAGCGACGAACCGGCCACAGCGCCTCGTGGTCCGAGCGTTAGCTTCACGTTCACGGCGAGCCCCTGCTGATCAGTTACCCGTAATAACCGGCTCCCGCTGTTTCCGAAATACTTAATTTCTTAGGCCGTGATCGTCCGTTTGTCTGATCAGTTCGGCAGCGCCAGACCTGCTGACAAGATGGCCGGCGAGTGGCTGCGGAGACTGTCCACAGGAGGCCCTGGGGTCTTTCTGGTCAGTGTCCTGGTACTGGTGGAGGTAGCACAAGTGCGTGCAGTCGTGCGGGAGTACTACGTGGCAGCTGTAGAGGAGATCTGGGACTACGCGCCGTCAGGACGTGACCTCGTGCCGTACATATCCAGGTGAACGAGAAGTACTTTTGATGGATTTTGGTGTTTACCCAGTTTGCCCTTAAATTCAGGTTTAATTTTGCGATATTTTAAAATGTATATATCAATATGTATTAATGAGTGCGAGTTTGTTTACTTTTTGTTGACCCCTAACGCACTTTTCTAGATTCCAGTTATAGTCTGCAATGTCTTCTGCTTTTATAGTTTTGGTGTGGTATTTTGGTGTGCTTCGCGATATTATGTGTATTATGTTTGTTCACATTTCCTGGCTATAAAGCTCACGGGACGAGTTGTCAGATAGCTGAAAGCGAAAACAAAACCAAAAATATGTACAGAAAGTTTTAATAGTTATTAAGAAATAAATATGGTTCAGTGTTATAGATGCAAAGACATGTAAGAAGTATAGTTTCGGAAACAGTTTTGTCCAGCAGAAAGAGTCAAAGTAAAACCTCCCATCACTGGACACTGTTAACGTCGTTGGAAAGATTTCTGGCATGTGCAAGTACTAAAGCAAACGTTTCGCTAGCAGTTCGCAAACACTGCGTAAACGTTGCCGCCGACTTGTCGCTCTGTTTTGTGGCCGCGTTTGGCAGCATAGCGAAGTTTGCAGCCAATCACAAACGTCCGGTGAATCAATGCAGAAAGGCCACATGGATATGCTTGCGCCCATAGCAGGTTCCCGAAAGTGGCCAGGGAAAGTCGATTGACAGTGATCGAGTCCTATACAGCTTAGGAATTTCCGAATTTCATATTAGATTGTCATATGATCAGGTATGTGATCATTTCAGCCAATAGGCGTTCTTTTCCGGAAATTCCCTGTTTCAAGTATAGCAAGGGCTAGATAATTCATGGGAATGTGCTCTAGATATTTTTGTGTTTTGGGCAGACAGGGACGTCTGCAGAGTGCGAGTCACCTTTAAAGCTTCACTTTCCCGCCCATTTCCTTCGTTTTTTTTTTATTAAAAAAAATCCGTCTGTTGCAGGACGACCGTATCCATGGCTATACTCAGGGGAACTAGGTCGCACATTCGTCCAGTTAAGAAAGGCCAGCCTAACTACTTTTGTTGGTTTGCCCATGAATAAAATAGCCGTTGGTCAGGATTACGGATTTATGAAACCAGATTTACCACTCAGATTTAGCTTAGGATAAATTTAGCCGCGACCTTTACATCCGGGACGGAGCCCAGTTTTCATTTGTAGGGACGTGGAAAAAGCTTCCTTCTGTGCTCTGCTATCACGTAGACATCGAGTTTCGAGGTCGCGTCATATTCTAGGCCACCCCTCCACCCGTCTACCCCTCATCCCACGGTCTAGCGGGTGAACAGGAGCAAGGTGTGTACGTTGAGATTTTGCACGTTACCAGTTTGCCGTGACCCACGCGTGATCTGTTCCGTAATCCGAAGAGAAGTAAACAAGCGGTGATCTCTCTCTCTTTTCTCTTTCTCTCACGCTAAAAGCGCGCGCACACATACTCATTCACACACGCATTATAACGCACACATATACACACATACATACACACATACATACATACATACATGCATGCATAAATACATACCTCTCTGGCTCTGTCTCCCTCCCTCCCTCTCTCTCTCGCCCCCACCTCCACACATAGAATAAAGAAGCTTATTGATTTATTGGGAAGATTTTCAAATAGTATGTACTGTTCGTTTTGTTGACTACAAGCAAGGGGCCGATATGCGAGGGCGGAAAGGGGGTATGTAGGAGCAGGAAAGAAAGATAACTTTATATTGTTGAAGACAGATACAAAGAACTAAATATATTGTTTCTCAAATCATTTATTTGCGGATTGTAATTTACATCACCGCTTACTGCAGCCTTTTGTTTGTAAACTCCACGTTTGCCCTATCTGGTATCTAAAGTGTTCCTATACCCGGTACCGAACAAATAGAGCAACAATCATGTTTTTCTTTAGGCAATACTAGTACGGTATTTTACGATAAATGTGATATAAAATTTTAGGTGGTGTATTCTACGTGTCCGTCCGTCCGTCCGTCTGTCTCAAGTTTTATTAGCTTTTAGCACTCATCCAATAATCCTTTGTATTTGTCTCAAGCAGGTGTGTACACTTCTTGCCTGTGTAAGTCTCCCATAACGATCAACATGTTTCCATTCCAACAGCGGCTACTCACAAGGAAGTAAGGCCGACACCTACCTACAGCAAGGTCCACAGAGGATAGGCAGGAAATATAAAAAGATTATGTACCGCGAGTATACGGATGGTAACTTCACAGTCAGAAAACCACGTGAACCGTGGATGGGGTTCCTTGGACCAATCATTGCAGCTGAACGCGGTGACGTCATTCGGGTATGGTTCAAGAATATGGGCAACCGAACTTTCTCCATGCACCCCCATGGTCTGCAGTACAAGAAAAACAGCGAAGGTAATTAAGAAAATAATAGCGGGTGTCTATGTTCCTTACGGTAAGTAAAGTTGCACTATGTTCACATAAGCAGGTCACAAAATACTTATATCGAAGTGTTTAAGTTTTTTGTATTTTGTGACCCATTTCAAAGGGTAGTCATAACACACTGTAAAGGTGACATCAAACAATGACGAAATCATCGCGAAAACTTTTAAAATAAACAATTCTTTCAAAACTTAAAACATAATGCAAAAACAAACAAAATCCAAACAAATCCATGCCACGAACTATGCGATTTAAGAAGCTTCTTAAGCCGGGCGCACTTAATCCAGTATTCATCGCAGATTACATAAAGATACAATCCGATCGGTTGGTACAAACAAAAGTCAACAATTTTTCGACAAAATTCATAAAACTAAACTTTTATGAAACTGTCTAAAGTCTTTTTGGACTCTTGACGAAAACACGAAAGATTCTCCTGTTTGTCCCAGGTGCAGTATACCAAGATGGCACCTCGGGTTCTGACAAAGCAGACGACATGGTGCTACCTGGACAGGTGTACAGGTATGAATGGCTTGTCACTGAGTCGTCATCGCCCGCAGCAGACGACGAGGATTGTCTGACGTGGGTCTACCACTCCCACGTAGATACACCACGTGACACCAACTCGGGCCTCATCGGCATTTTGATCACGTGCAAACCAGGTACGGTTTCTGTAGTTACAGGTGCAAAGGGACATTTACACTAAGGATCATATAGACGCCTGTGTATAAACATAACAAGAATATTTATATAGACAGATATAAATCTTCAGAATACATTCAATATGTTATAGCAAATAGATGAAGATGAAGCGCGTGAACGTTATCACCCAAACTATAGCTTCTTCGTGCATACAATGAGAGGAAATACGAAAACCTTATCAAAAACTCCAAAAAGGAGAGAACGATTAAATCAACACAATCACCAACTGTAAGGAGACAGAAAGGATAAAATGTGCAGAGATTAGAGATTGATGGAAACAGGCAAAAAAGAAGAATGGAAGAAAGAAAAAATGAAGAAGGGAGGAAAAAACGAAAAAAGAAAAAATGAAGAGAGAGAGGAAAAACGAAAGAAAGAAAAAATGAAGAGAGAGAGGAAAGAACGAAAGAAGAAAGAAAGAATGCAGAGGAGAATTAAGGAAGGGAGAAAAGACAGAGTCAGTATGAAGGAGTTGTTTTGAATTAGTAACACTTACTGCAATGAAAGCAATGCTTGGCTTGACAACGGTTGTTCGATCGGCTGGGGCAAGTAAAGTCGGTTATCGCTAAGGTACAATTCCTGGCGATGGCCCAGCCGTGGAAGTAAATATTTTCTGAGTAGGCTGTTTTGTCGGGCAAGTCGGACATCCAGCATCTAAAAGCTCTAAATCACCTGAGCTAGTCAAATGACGATCTCTATTTCGGATGTGTAAAAAGCGCAGCCAATCAAATGGCGAACTATATTTCGTAGGTCTTTCGGGGGGCAGGGGAGCGAGGAAGAGGGAGGAGGGGGGTTAGGGTGGGTGTCAGGAAAAGGGTGGCATATTTTACGTAAGACGGTATTCTGATTGGCTCCATTTTTTCTGCACATTCTCAAGCTCATGGACATGGCAATTTGCTTCACAGGGCGAGTAGGAAAAATAGTGAGTTAATGTTAAGAGCTGGAACTGGCTTTAAAAACCTGGCACGCTGTGATAAAGAAGAAGTTGTGCTTAGCTTTCTGCTGGCCACTTTTCAAATGCAGGAACCTTAGACACACTGAAGCAGAAGTACCAGCAGTTTGCGTTACTGCTGACAGTGATGGATGAAAATGAAAGCTGGTTCATCGATGACAACATCCAGAACTTCACTACTGCCCCTTCAACAGTTGATAAAGAGGATCCCGATTTCGTGGTAATTTGTTAAAAAATATTTTGAGCTACATGGAATATTTTGCTTAAATAATAGGTTGAATAATTATCCTAACATAATTAGGCAGTGCCACGCCGATAGTCACAAAAGAATGCGAGTGTTGTAGGAGCTCACAGAGGCAGAAACATGCAAACACATTCCTCTACTTAATCCATAAATACATTCTTTTTTAAAGGTGAACAGGTGAACTCTCGAAGTTAAACATGATATAACTTCCGTTTTGAACGAATGCACACAAAATTTCCCTCAAGCTATATTTCATAGAGCCCGTTGGCCGGAACCCAATCAGGATGTTCTGCAGCACAAGGAAACATCATATGAAATTTTGCAGACAACTGGATGGGTCTGTCCGTGTTGGAAAATTATATATGATACAAAAACATCCTTTTCCCCACTTTAAAAATGTTAATTGTTTCTTCGGTTCATCTATTTATCGCTGTGCCAAGTTCCGTATTGCACATCCTTTATTTCAACTGCCGGAATAATAGAACAAACGTTAAATAGAAAACACGCGTGATAAAGTCCACAGGTAGTGATTATGAAACCATGAGCTGTGCATACGTATGTGTGATGTATACCTTCACATGTGCGCGTAGATTAGTGTGCGTGCGTGTATGCATGCACATAAAGTTCACTGCATCTTGGTGTGTGTGTGTGTGTGGAGCGGGGGGCGGGTAGTGAGTGAGTCAGTGAGTGATTGCGTACGTGTGTGCAGGCACGCATGCACACACGTCCAGTGACACGTATAAATACCCATTCGCAGGGACGCATGAGCGCACAAGCGTGCATATACTCTTACTGCCCCACCATCCCCAGCACAGCTCCATGCATACACATGTGCATGCACACATGCGCGTTTTCAGATCATTCCATTAGCTGTGTGCACGTTCACACCATCGGCATAGACTGAAGATTTTGTTTTCTTGTCCAGAAAAAAAGATTATGTCACTCTGGTACAAAACAAATGTAGGAGAGGAATGACTCCCTTATAGTTACGTTCGTTATTAATCACAGTAAATTAAATACAAATAACTTCGACGTGTGAGTCGTTCTGTGGACTTTCGGGACATGAATGGGATGGACAGTTTTAATAACGAGTTCAACATCCACACAAATTCAAAAAAGACTTCATCCCATTCGCTGTCTGCTTGACTGTTACGTGACTGTTGACACAATGACGCAGTGTAGACAGTAAGTTCTCTGTAAATACAGATATAGGAGCCACTTTGTGTTCAGGTTGCCTAAACCCAACGAAGGTCTTCAGAATGTCACTTCCATGAGGACAAATAAATAAGTCTGCGTATAGAAAGATGGATACAGGGAAAAGGCACGGAATAGAATTGAAACAGACGATATCGTAGTTTTGAGGAAGCCAAACTTTGCGCACGTTTGCCATGCATAGGACAAGTGGAAACTTCTGTTCTCTGCGTTTGCATTTCACTGACAAGAAGATTGTAAGCCAGAACATTCTTGCAATATTTCGAACTGTTCAGCAAGATTTCACGTTGTGTTTGAGGTAAAGAAAAACCGATGTTTTGCCAAAGAAAGCAAAAATTCACAATGACATTATAAACATGGCAGGAAAGCAACCTCATGCACTCTATCAATGGAAGACTGTACGGGAACCTGGAAGGACTGACGGCGTGTGTCGGAGACAACGTCCTATGGCACCTGGTCGGCTTTGGAAACGAAGTGGACATTCACACGCTTAGAATCAGTAGCCACTCCTTCTTGTCTGACAAACACAGGTAAGTGCAGGAGTATCCGAAAATGTTCGGTGCCAGACTACCGTAACAAAATCAGCATTTTTTTAAACTGTCTTTTCCAGTTTAGACTGCACAAGAAGATTTGCTGTGCTGGTCTCTCTTTTTTTGCGAAAGAGAGTGATAAAAGTAACGTGAGAGTTGATTGTAAGTAAGTCGTTTTAGCTGTCAGTTTTTTTGTTACGTTTTGTTTCATTTCTTCAGAGTTGAGAAAGACTCATTTAAATCAGTTAGGTGAACTTCTCGCCAGGTCATTAAAACTTCTGGCAGTTCTTCTTTATTTTGTTTGGAATTTAACCGCTTCACTGCACACTGCTGCGACATTTAGGATCGTAGAAAAGATATCTCAAATTTCCTTCGATGTTCAATGTTGATACTGTGTTTGTACCACAGGATAGACTCTGTCAGCATGAATCCTGTCGACTTCATGACAGCCACCATGCAGGTCAACACGCCCGGCAAATGGCTGATCAACTGTAACGTAAACGACCACATTACTGGTCAGTATTATGTTTAGTTATCAGGTTTAAGAAAAATCCATCATGGGCATGTGCGTTTGTTCATGTTGATATTTGCTCAGCCATTCTGTGTGTGAATATTACAGCGACATGGGTTAAGCTGCTGGCACGTCGTTAACCTGTCCCAATTAAAAAAAAAACAAACCCAGCTATCCACCAAATACAGGAAATGTCCCAACATGATTTGTGTCCGTTAGGCTAGACAGAACAGGTATTTGAAGAGACGCGGATAGCACAGATTTATTCAGTCAATGGACTCAAAAAGCCCTAAGTATCGAAAACGTGTGATTAAGTCTATATTCTTGTGTATGCCAGCTGGAATGGTGGCTCTACTGAATGCTGTAGAGTGTATCAACAAAACTTCTCAAGCCTTCTCCCTGGCCAGCGCCCACACGTTCCGGAACTACTACCTCGGTATAGATGTCGTGGAGTGGGACTACGCTCCATCTGGGAGGAATCTTTTCGACGGCACCCCCTTGACTCAACCTGGAAGGTACAGACTCCGTTGAAGTCCTTTCACGATGGGGCACTGTTTGCCTTGGAGATTTCGCGTGCATGTGACGAGAAAGGCTGGACAAAGTGATGCAAACAGCATCATTCCACATTAGATGTCTTAAAAGTGTGATGCTAGTCATCTTGCATTGTCTTTGGTCGTTCGTTGTGGAGTATGGTTAGGCTGCATGTGTAAAAATCCCAAGAAATTACTGTACGCCATACAAATGAGAAACACGCTGATTTTTAAATGTAAACAAATTCCTAATAAAAGCTTTCTTACCTGAACCTTTTGGCGCCTTCTCAAAGTTATCTAAAATCCAGCAGCAATGAGGTAACTGAAATCCACGGTGCACAAAACCCGCTTTATGTACTGTCAAATACGCCATTCCAGGGTACATGCCAAAACCCTTATGTTTCTCCAAAACAAACCCCAATTCATGGTCAAACGGAAACAACCTTCATAAAGAGGAATGATCATCAGAACTCTCGCAGGCAAGAACACACAGCCAACACGTGCAACAAAGGACAAGGAAGGCCGCACCATCACCAACGAAGGCCAAGAACGAATGGGATGGGTCGAGCACTTTGCAGAAGTCCTCAACAGGCCACCTCCAGAGCAGCCTCCACTCATCCCACTAGCAGACAGTCTTTTGGACATCAACAACAACCCACCCAGCAGAGCCGAAATCATCACAGCAGTAAAAGAAATCAAATCAAGGCCGGGAAAGCAGCAGGTCCAGATGGTATCCCACCTGAAGCCCTAAAAGCCGACGTCATAACAACCACGAACATGCTATACCCTCTGATTCAGAAAGTCTGCGAGCAGGAAAGCGTGCCAAAAGAGTGGAGGAAAGGGCATCTGGTGAAACTTCCCAAAAAAGGCGACCTCTCCAACTGCAACAACTGGCGAGGCATCATGCTCCTATCTGTACCCAGCAAGGTACTCACACGAATCATGCTGCTGAGACTGAGGGGGGCTCTAGACAAACGACTGCGAGATGAGCAAGCAGGCTTCAGGCAGGACAAATCTTGCACAGACCACATTGCAACATTGCGCATCATCATAGAACAGTCACTGGAATGTCAGTCTCCACTTTACACAATCTTTGTAGACTTTGAGAAGGCCTTTGACAGTGTAGATAGAGAGGTCGTCTGGAAACTTATGGCACTTTATGGGACACCACCAAAGTTCATCTCCATTATCAAACAACTTTACCACAACTCCACATGCCAGGTTGTGCATAAAGGAAAAATGAGAGAGCCTTTTGAAGTGCGGACGGGGTTGAGACAGGGCTGCATGTTGTCACCAACCATCTTCCTGCTAGTAGTAGACTGGATTATGAAGAGCTGTACACAAAATGCCAATACAGGAATCCGCTGGTTCTTCACTAAAATCCTGGAGGACCTAGACTTTGCAGATGACGTCAGCCTCCTGTCGCACAGACAACAAGATGCAAAGCAGAAACTCACACGTCTATCAGAGGAAGCAGCAAAAACTGACCTAAAGATCAACACTAACAAAACAGAAACCATGAGAATTAACAATCAGCAGCAAGACCAAATCCAGCTGCAAGGAGTTGACATCAAGGACGTGGACAAGTTTGTCTACCTGGG